>SJYA01013374.1:0-11079 GCA_006410615.1 Neotragus moschatus
AAGATAGATACTGAAGCTGAAACTCCAGTATTTTGATCATCTGATGTGAAAAGGTGACTCATTGGAAAAGTCCCTGATGTTGGGAAACTTTGAGGGTAGAAGGAGAAGAGGGAATCAGAGGACAGGATGGCTGGATGGCATCACTGATGCTATGGACATGAACCTCTGCAAACTTTGGGCAATGAGGGACAGAGAGGCCTACTATGCTGCAGTCCTTGAGGTCACAAAGAGTCAGGCATGACTGCATGACTGAACAACAACAATGAAATGTTTTATTAGTAAAGCATTTTCTCAGATCAATAACTTAAACATCTTTACTAAGAAACTAGAAAAATAAGAACAAAATAAAATCAAATAAGCAACAAAAAGTAAATTACAAAAATGAAACAAATTTTTACATATTGAAAAAAGAGTAATAAACACTTTTCACAAACAAACCTGACTAGCAACAACAACAACAAAAAAAAATTCTAGTTGTGCTTGCATTTTATATAGTGATTAGTGAAGAATTTATTCTAAAGACATGAGAGAAGTGTATAGAAGATCTGGGAAAACTTTTAGGATTTTCTTTTACCTCTGCAACTATGTTTGCAACTATGTATGTTTTTTTTGTGTGTGTGGATAAGTTGAATTATCTTTGCACATTTTGTTTACTATTATATGCAAGAAATATTAACAAACCATAGGAAATATTCCTAATAACTAGTTATGGAGTTTCTAATATTTGCTTTCTTCACAACTAATTTCTTTATTAGTTTATTTTTTAAACCACAGTCTGTGTTATTTTTGAAGATTCTTTAAGAAATAGTGGAAGAGAGAATAAAAAAGGATCATTTTGTACTTTAGATAAATAGATTTGCGTCTAATTTTTGTAGATTAAATAGTGGCATAACAAAATAATTGCCCATGACTTTAAAATTGATAATCAACTCACTTTGAGTTGGAGAGATTATTCTACATGAGTAGGCCCAATATAATCACAAGGTTTCCTATGAGTGGAAGAGGGAGATGGGAGAGAAATACTTGGCCCAACTTTGATAACTTTTTCAAGGAAGAATGGGGCTTGAGCCAAGGCTCTCATGCTGGAAAAAAAAAGGAAATGCATTCTTCCATAAAACCTTGTGAAGAGGCTGCAGCCCCATAAAGAAGGGTTGCAGTCCTTCTGCTAATCTGGGTTTTACCCCTATATCAGATTCTGACCTCCATAAGGTAGGATAATAAAACTGCTTTGTTTTAAATCATTGTTTGCTGTAACTGGTTACAGCAGCAACAGTAAGTTAATATCCTAATCTTATCACAAGATAGGTGGCTAATTTATCACTGGTCCAAAAACTTCAACTCTCTTGTCTCTTTGTTTGGATATTTGACATTCTAGGCATGCATATGATTTCTATTCGTGTGTGTATGGGGGAGTGTAGCCAATTTCCACAAAAATAGTGCACATGAAAGGCACACATTCATTTATACTTAGATTTAATTTAATATTTTAAAAGCAAATACGATTAAAAGGTTATTGACTTTGAAGATATCATGAAATGAACAATAATGGCATCAGTTCAGTTCAGTTCAGTCACTCAGTCATGTCCGACTCTTTGCGACCCCATGAATCGCAGCACGTTAGGCCTCATAAGAACTTATAATTTTTTATTTATGTTATAGGCTCAATAAGGATGTGATCATGAAAAAGAACAAGAATAAATGAAGGTGAAAATTTAGGGGGGGGAAGGCAGCTTAAGCTATAAAACTGTGCATAACTTGTGAGCATTTAGGACATTGATTGATGAACTGTAGAGCTTCTGGCTTCACAGGAGTATAAAATGAGAGCAGCTGAGCTTTGCAAATTTGTAATCTCCTCATAGAAAAACAGGGAAAAAGACATCTCAGCATAATAAGACTGATCATTTAAAGACTTGAGACTTTATCCGTTTGTCCTTGTAATTTGAAAGCTAATTTAAATACTGATCTGATATATTGTGTTAACAATCATTGCTAATTTTCACAGCACATCTAGCATTCTTTTATTAAAATATTCAGTAATTTTTGGACTTTCTCTTTACAAATCAGATAAGGTTTAATTTCAACTTTAGAATAGTTTCCTCTGAGAAAATTTCCCCCCTACACTTCTGGAACAGGATTTTGTTGAAACCTATATGCTGTCATCTCAGAGAATATGTTAAGTGCAGTTTGCATTGGAATATCAGTGAACAGCTTTAACTCATCAATTTTGCTAAATTTCCTCTCGCTCCAATTATATCTTCTCATACATTTCCCATGAAGGTTATGTTTACTATGAAGGTTATTGCCTTCTGATACTTCTGTACTGTCATCTATGCAATTCAATATTTGAAAAAAAAAAAAACCTCCCATTGACTCCATCATAGATATTCATAGGTGAAGTTCATAAATGATAATTATGTGACAGTGGGTCCATATTGTTTTCAAAATATGCAGTGATTATCTGTGTAGTTGACTGATTGGTTTTATTACTGAATCACATTATAATTTTTTGTCCCATATCAAGATACATATACTGTTTTTTCATTTTACTTACTCATTTATTGATATCAACAGAAAGATGACAAGATACATAATTTGGACATATATATGGAACTGTTACAGAATTATGTGCAGAACTAGAAATGAAATGAAAATTTTGGTCTTTCAATACTCTATGAACATAGTATGTTTCTCTATCTATTTGTGTCATCTTTGATTTGCTTCATCAATGTTTTATATCTTTCTATATATAGGTCTTTTTTTTCCTTAATTAGATTTATTCCTAAGTATATTATTCTTTTTATTACAATGGTGAATGGAATTGTATCCTTAATTTCTCTTTCTGTTTTCTCATTGTTAGTGTATAGGAATGCAAGGAATTTCTGTGTGTTAATTTTATATCCTGCAACTTTACTATATTCATTGATTAGCCCTAGTAATTTTCTGGTGGTGTCTTTAGGGTTTTCTACATAGAGGATACTGCTTCCCTGGTGGCTCAGAGGTTAAAGTGCCTGCCTGCAATAAGAGAGACCTGAGTGTGATCCCTGGGTCGGGAAGATTCCCCTGGAGAAGGAAATGACAACCCACTCCAGTATTCTTTCCCAGAGAATCCCATGGAGAGCGGAGCCTGTTAGGCTACAGTCCATGGTAGCAAAGAGTCGAACACGACTGAGCGACTTCACTTTCACGTAGAGGATCATGTCATCTGCAAACAGTGAGAGTCTTATTTCTTCTGTTCCAATCTGAATTTCTTTTATTCCTTTTTCTTCTCTGATTGCTGTCCCTAAAACTTCCAAAACTATGTTGAATAGTAATGGTGAAAGTGGGCACCCTTGTCTTGTTCCTGACTTTAGGGGAAATGTTTTCAATTTTTCACCATTGAGGATAATGTTTGCTTAGGGTTTCTAAAACATGGCTTTCATTATGTTGCAGTATATTCCTTCTATCCCTGCTTTTTGGAGGGTTTTTAATCTTAAATGATGTTGAATTTTGTCAAAGGCTTTCTCTGCAGCTATTGAGATAATCATATGGTTTTTATCTTATAATTTGTTAATGTGGTGTATCACATTATTGAAGATTCCTTGCATCCCTAGGATAAAGCCCACCTGGCCATGATGTATGATCCTTTTAATATGCTGTTGGATTCTGTTTGCTACAATTTTGTTAAGGATTTTTGCATCTATTATCATCAGTAATTTTGGCCTGTTGTTTTCTTTTTTTGTGGCATCTTTTGTCTGGTTTTGGTATTAGAGTGATGGTCGCCTCATAGAATGAATTTGGCAGTTTACTTTCTTCTGTAATTTTCTGGAAGAGTTTGAGTAGGATAGGTGTTAGCTCTTAAAACTTTTGGTAGAATTCAGCTATGAAGCTGTCTGGTCCTGGACTTTTGTTTGTTGGAAGATTTCTGATTACAGTTTTGATATCCATGCTTGGGATGTTTCTGTTAAGATTTTCTATTTCTTCCTGGTTCTGTTTTGGAAAGTTATACTTTTGCAAGAATTTTTCCATTTCTTCCAAGTTGTCCATTTTATTGGCATATAGTTGCTGATGGAAGTTGCTTATGATCCTTTGTATTTTTGTGTTGTCTGTTGTGATTTCTCCATTTTATTTCTAATTATGTTGATTGATTCTTCTCCATTTTTTCCTTGATGAGTCTGGCTAATTATTTGTCTATTTTATTTATCTTACAAAAGAACCAGCTTTTGGCTTTGTTGATTTTTGCTATGGTCTTCTTTGTTTGTTTTTCACTTATTTCTGCCCTAAATTTTATTATTTCTTTCCTTCTACTAATCCTGGGGTTCTTCATTTCTTGTTTTTCTAGTTCCTTTAAGTGTAGAGTTAGGTTATTTATTTGATTTTTTCTCCTGTTTCTTGAGGTAAGCTTGTATTGCTATGAAATTTCCCTTTAGCACTGCTTTTATTGAATTCCATAAGTTTTGTTTTTTCATTCATTTCTATGCATATTTTGATTTCTTTTTTTATTTCTCCTGTGATTTGTTGGTTATTCACAAGCGTGTTGTTTAGCCTCCATATATTTGTATATTTAATAGTTTTTTTTTTCCCTGTAGCTGACATCTAATCTTACTGCACTATGATCAAGAAAATAGGCTTGAGATGATTTCAAATTTTTTGAATTTACCAAGGCTAGATTTATGGCTCAGTCTGGAGCCAGAATCTGTGGAGAGATTCTGTGTGCACTTGAGAAAAAAGTGAAATTAATTGGTTTGTGTTGTAGTGTCCTATAGATATCAACTAGATGTCACTGGCCCATTGTATCATTTAAAGTTTGTCTTTCCTTGCTAATTTTCTTTTTAGCTGATCTATCTATAGATGTAAGTGAGGTATTAAAGGTCTCTCACCATTATTGTGTTACTGTTAATTTCCCCTTTCATCCTTGTTAGCATTTGTCTTACATATTCCAGTGCTCCTATATTGGCTGCATATATAATTTTAATTTTCGTATCTTCTTCTTGGATCGGTCCATTAATCATTATGTAGTGTCATTCTTTGTCTCTTTTCACAGCCTTTGTTTTAAAATCTATTTTATCTGATATGAGTATTGCTACTCCTGCTTTCTTTTGGTCTCCATTTGCATGAAATATCTTTTTCCATCTGTTCACTTTCAGTCTGTATGTATCCCTTGTTTTTATGTGGATCTCTTGTAGACAGCATATATGTTGGTCTTGTTTTTATATCCAATCAGTCAGGTTTTGTCTTTTGGTTGAGGCATTCAACCTATTTATATTTAAGGTAATTATTGATAAGTATAAGCCCGTTGCCATTTACTTTGTTGTTTTGGGTTCGAGTTTGTGCACCTTTTCTGTGTTTCGTGTCTAGAGAAGATCCTTTAACATTTGTTGGAGAGCTGGTTTGGTGATGCTGAATTATCTGAGCTTCTGCTTGTCAGTAAAGCTTTTGATTTCTCCTTCATATTTGAATGAGATCCTTGCTGGGTATAGTAATCTGGATTGCATGTTTTTCTCTTTCATCACTTTAAGTATGTCCTGCCAGTCCCTTCTGGCCTGAAGAGTTTCTATTAAAATATCACCTGTTATCCTTATGGGAATCCCCTTGTGTGCTATTTGTTGTTTTTCCCTTGCTGCTCTTAGTATTTGGTCTTTGTGTTTCATCTTCATTAATTTGCTTAATATGTGTCTTGGGGTGTTTCACTTTGGGTTTATCCTGTTTGGGGCTCTTTGCGTTTCTTGGACATGGGTGGCTAATTCCTTCCCCATTTTGGGAATTTTTCAAATATGATTTCCTCAAATATTTTCTCATGGCCTTTCTTTTTATCTTCTTCTTCTGGGACTCTTATGATTCAAATGTTGGGGCATTTAACATTGTCCCAGAGAACTCTGAGGTTGTTCTCATTTCTTTTAATTCTTTTTTCTTTTCCTTCTCTGCTTCATTTATTCTCCCATTCTATTCCCCATCTCACTTATCCTATCTTCTGGCTCAGTTATTCTACTGTTAGTTTCCTCCAGAGTGCTTTTGATCTCAGTTATTGCATTATTCATTATTGATTCACGCTTTTTTAGTTTTTCTAGGTCATTGTTAAACATTTCTTGCATCTTTTTAATACTTGTCTCCAGTCTATTTATCTATAACTCCATTTTGTTTTCAAGATTTTGTAACATTTTTATTATCATTATTCTGAATTCTTGTTCAGGTAGACTCTCTATCTCCTCTTTTGTTTGGTTTGGTGGGCATTTATCAAGTTCCTTTACATGCTGAATTTTTCTCTGCCTTTTCTTTCTGTGGAGATTACTGTGTTTTGGGGGTGGCCTTTTTGTATGCTGAGGTTTGTGGTTCCTCTTTATTATGGAGTTTCCTCCCTGTAGTTGGGGTTACACGAGTACCCTGTCAAGCTTTCCTGGTTAAGGGAGCTTGCCTCAGAGTTCTGGTGAATGGAGCTGCGTATCTTCTCTCTGAAGAACTATGAAGTGTCCAGTAGTGAGTTTTGAGGTTTCTATGGGCTTTGTGTGATTTTTGGCTGTCTGTATTTTAATGCTCAGGGCTATGTCCCTGCGTTGGTGGAGAATTAGCTTGGTATGTCTTGCTTTGAACCTTGTTGGATCTTGGGTGGAGATTAGTTTCACTGTAGGTATGGAGATTTTTGGATGATCTCTTATTGATTACTATTGCCTGGAGTCAGGATTTTTCTGGTATTCTCAAGTTTTGAATTTAAGCCTCCTGCCTCTGTCTTGAAGTCTTATTCTTAAAGTAGTCTTAAGACTTCTCCATCCATACAGAACAGATGACAAAACATCTAAGTTAATAGTGAAAAATTTTTCCACTTGAAGGATGCCTAGAGATGTTCACAGTTACATGGAGAAGAGAGGAGGGAGGAAGGAGATAGAGGTGACCAGGAGGAGAAGAGGGGGAATCAAAAGGGGTGAGAGCAATCTAGCAGTATAGCCAGCAATCTAGCCAGTAATTAATTCCCTGTATGCTCTTCACAGCCTGGAACACTCAGAAAGGTTCACAAAGTTACATAGAGAAGAGAAGAAGGAGGAAGGAGGTGGAGGTGACCAAGGGGAGAAGAGGGAAAGTCAAAAGGAGGGAGACCAATCTAGCCGGGAAACAGTTCCCTAAGTGTTCTCCACAGCCTAGAACACACAGAGAGATTCACAGAGTCAGGCAGAGAAGGGGAAGGAGGAGATAGAGGTCTGGTGAGATGAATGAGAGTCAAAAGGGCAGAGAGCAATCAAGCCAGTCATCTCACTTGTAGGCAAAAATTAGTACTGAAGATTGGATTCTTAAAGGTACAAAATTGATAACAAATACCCAAAATCAAAGATTAAAAATCTAGAGTAGAGGTTAAACTCCCAAAAATACAGTATTAAAGAAAATCACAAATATTATGCAAGCAAATATGTATTTAAAATTTGATTTTAAAATAGGGTATTTTTTGCAAAGTAATAGTAGATTACAAAAATGAAAATTAAAGGAGTAATAAATAACTTAATTTTTTTTAAAAAATTAAAAAATGATAATAGTAAAATACATCTAGGAATTTCTCTAGAGCTGTTGAGGGTAGTGTGGGGTCAATTCAGTTTCAGATTGTTCCTTGTTCCAGCTTATACTTCTTCTCATGGTATATAGTCCCCTTCCAATATAGTCAATGCTAACTACAATGTTTTAATCTGTTGCACCTATCATTTCCAAAGCAGATTCTTCTTAATTGTTTATTTTCTTTCCTCTGTTTGCAAGTCTCTTCAGTGTCTAAGTTTCTCCCTGACTCAAGGAGCCAAAGGTGATCACTTATTTAGGCTCACTTGTGCAGTTTTGCTGTGGGAAGGGAGGAACATTGTAAACAGACATCACTGGCATGCATGGGGAGTGCTCATAGTGTCTGGGCCACACTGGGTGTCCCCACTCACAGCCATACTTTCCCAATGTACAGTGCTCAGTCTCCAGGTTGCTCTGCAGGGGAACTGTCCAATGCAGGCCCTGGGTTGAGTGTACTTCCCAGGTCTAAGCCACTCAGGTTCAGGTTCTCAGGTCTCCACAAAAGCACAGACTTGGTTGGGCCTGCATTTTGTGCTCTTCCTAGGTCCAAGCAGCTCAGGCGACCAGGTGCTTAGGGAGTGCACTGTCCCAGGTGGACAGTGTATCTTATGGCTTCCTGGGTGTGCAGCGAGAGCACTATCTCAGATGTGCCATGTGTCTCCTCTGGGGAGCTGATCTCAGGCTGCGACCCTCCTGGCAGATGTCAACTGTCCAAATTCCTAGGCAGACTTGGTTAGCAACTGAGAGCCTGTTCATAGTTTGGTGGAGGATGTCTCTTTGGGGTCGAGATTGCCCCTTGCCTTCCATTTCTGGCTGTCTCCTGCCTGCCTGTCTGCCTCCAGCAAAGGAGGGGCTGGTCCCCAGCCAGCTATCTCTCCACTGGTATTCTCTCAGTCCTTTGTTATGTGAGCAGACCAGGTTCTGCTTTCAGTTCAATCAGTTCAGTCAGTCAGTCATGTTGGACTCTTTATGACACCATGGATTTTAGCACACCAGGTCTCCCTGTCCATCACCAAATCCTGGAGTTTACTCAAACTCTTATCCATTGAGTTGGTGATGCCATCCCAAACATCTCATCCTTTGTCTTCCCCTTCTTCTCTCGCCTTCAATCTTTCTCAGCATCAAAGTGAAAGTGAAAGTGAAACTCATTCAGTTTTGTCCTACTCTTTGTTACCCCATTGACTGTATCCATGGAATTCTCCAGGGCAGAATACTGGAATGGGTAGCCTTTCCCTTATCCAGGGGATCTCCCCAACCCAAGAATCAAACCCAGGTCTTCCAAATTGCAGGAGGATTCTTTACCAGCTAAGCCACAAGGGAAGCCCAAAAATACTGGAGTGGGTAGCCTATCCCTTTTCCAGTGGGTCTTCCAAACCCAAGAATCAAATCAGAGTCTCCTTTATTGCAGGTGGATTTTTTACCAACTGAGCTATGAGGTAAGCCCAGCATCAGGGTCTTTCCAAATGAATCAGCTCTTTGCATCAGGTGACCAAACTATTGGAGTTTCAGCTTCAACATCAGTACTTCCAAAGTACATTCAGGACTGATTTTCCTTAGGATGGACTGATGGAATCTCCTTTAAGTGCAAGGAACTCTCAAAAGTCTTGCCCAACACCATAGTTCAAAAGCATCAATTCTTTGGTGCTCAGCTTTCTTTACAGCCCAACTCTCACATTCATACATGACAACTGGAAAAAGAACCATAGCCTTGACTAGACAGACTTTTGTTGCAAAATAATGTCTCTGCCTTTTAATATGCTATCTCGGTTGATCATAACATTTCTTCCAAGGAGTAAGTGTCTTTTTTATTTCATGGCTGCAGTCACCATCTGAAGTGATTTTGGAGCCCCCCAAAATAAAGTCTGCCACTGTTTCCACTGTTTCTCCATTTATTTGCCATGAAGTGATGAGACCAGATACCATGATCTTTATTTTCTGAATGTTGAGCTTTCATCCAACTTTTTGACTCTCCTCTTTCACTTTGATCAAGAGGCTCTTTAGTTCTTCTTCACTTTCTGGGTTAGGGGGGTTTCATCTGCATATCTGAGGTATGTATATATATACTTTTTCTTCCTGGTTATGTTGCCCTCTGAGTTTCCAAAACTCCCCACAGATCTGCTGATTAAAGGGTTTCCTGGTGTTTGGAAACTTCTCTTCCTTCACGACTCTATTGCTGGTACAGGTCTCTGTCCTTAACTTTTTGTTTCTCTCTCTCTCTCTCTCTTTTTTTTTTTTTTAAATAGAGAATGATCTGCCTTACTGGGTGTTTGGTGTCCTCAGCCAGGATTCAGAAGTTGTTTTGTAGAATTTGCTCAGCATTCAAATGATTCCTTTGAAGGATTTGTGGGGGAGAAAGTGGTCTCCCCATCCTGTTCCTCGGCCATCATAGGACTGCCCTCCCATACATTTGCTTTTAAACAACTTCCTTAAATTATTTATATTGTTTTCTATAAATTTTTAGGTTGAACTTGAANTTGTTTTGTAGAATTTGCTCAGCATTCAAATGATTCCTTTGAAGGATTTGTGGGGGAGAAAGTGGTCTCCCCATCCTGTTCCTCGGCCATCATAGGACTGCCCTCCCATACATTTGCTTTTAAACAACTTCCTTAAATTATTTATATTGTTTTCTATAAATTTTTAGGTTGAACTTGAATTTTCATTTTATACAAATATGACAATATAAATTCCCATACTTATGCCAAATTTAATACTAATACATATACCTTTAGTTTACCATTGAATATTTTAGTTAGCATGAAAATAAATTTACTTTATGGTTTCCTTCTGTAAAGTAATGTCTTATATGCACTTGTCTGTCTCTGGCTAGATGTTTCTTTCTCTCTTATGTACACAGTTGTATGTAAAATATCATGTGCCATATAATTTTTAGATTCTTAAAACATGTGAATACAACATTTTTAAATGTATTTTTAATTGAATAATGATTATTCACATGGTTGTGCTGACTCTGCCCAACTTTTGAATAAGTATATTTTCATGTATTGAGAGATCCATATTTATTTTTAATTTAACTAATATTTTGATTATTTACATAATGTGATTACCTGACTTGTAATCACACTTTTATTCCTAAGGTAGAAATTTGGTTAATTGTGCTATTATTTTCCATTAATGTTTCAAATATTGTTGGAGGTTACTTTTTTTAATTTGGCATTTGTATCAATGTTTATAAGTTATTTATATGCTACATATTTATTTTTTTCTTCAGTATGTATTGCATTTCATAATTACTGCTATGTCATATTGGTAGAAGAATTAGCAAAAATTTCGTTATTTCTCCTTTTTGCCACATTGCAAGAACAAAAAAAATTTACTTGAAAGCTTCAAAGAAGTTATTCATAAAATCACTTGAAGCTGTATTTTTCAAGTGTATATCTTTATACTTTGTTGTTTCTATGAATTTCATTAAACTTATAAGAGACTACTATCAGCAATTATATGCCAATAAAATGGATAATGTGGAAGAAGTGGACAAATTCTTAGACAAGTACAACTTTCCAAAACTGAACCAGGAAGAATAGAAAATCTTAAAAGACCCATCACAAGCAT
>SJYA01013375.1:0-11077 GCA_006410615.1 Neotragus moschatus
GGATCATAATTAAAAAGCTCGATGCGTTCATTAGGCAGAGTTTCTTTAAGCGCACGTCTCTTCATCTCATCTTAATCATTACATTACAAAGTAGGCACTTCTGTCTGCCTGGTGGCATGTCTTGCAGAAGAATGAGCGAGTTTTGAAGGCAAGAAGAAGAAGGGGGCCAATTATCGGCTTTTGCTTGCCTGCCACCTGCCAGCGCTTTGCCTTTTAATTAATGAGCGATGGCACTGGTCAGTATAACAAGAAACGCTTGTACAGTTGGGGTCAGAAATTCCGGCTTTGATCTCCCTCAACGTTCTGAAACATTTATTTGTTTTCCCTAAATTATTTCAGTTTTATTTTTAATCTTTTCTCTCCTGCTGAGGGCCGCGAGAATGAAAACCCACACTGTTTGTCATTTGCTCTGGCAGAGCGCAGACTGCTTACTTAGGATTCTATTTGTAAATTAAACTGCAAACCCAGTTTGTCATAAAAGACATCTGATCCTTTTGAAATGACGAAAACTGTCTTTTGTCTGTAAAGGCTGATAAATTAAGTGCCAGCTCTCTTTTGGTCTTTGATCTTGCAGAGGCTTGTGTGTGTGTGTATGTGTGTGCATGTGTGTGTCTGCAGCTGATAATAGGATATATTCTGTATTTTGTGTTAAGTGGTTTTCAGAAACGCATTTTTTTGGCCTTTGTATTACTTAGAACAGGGTACAAATGCAGGTTGTACTGCTTCTGTATATATTCTAGTGTCTATTTTAAAATATCTGTGTAACATAATTCTAATTTAAAATAACTCCCTTTTAAAAATCCACTTATTCAGATATATTAAAATTTGGAAATAACCTTCAAAATATTAATTTCAGTAATACTGCAAGTACTTTGAAATCATTATTAGGTTTGAGTTTTTAATTATTTCTTTTTTCAAACTCAAAAAATACAATAATACTTGCCTTGATTGCTTTTATGGCTGCTGATAGGAAAAATGTGACTTTAAAGTCAAAATCAGATTATTTATGCTCATAAATAACCTAAAATACTTGCTGACCTTGAAGCAAATTAACTGAACTACTTTATCTCACTGTAGTAAAATTTGTGCTATGTATGAATAAATCCAAACCCAGGCCAGTGAGGAATCATATTATCTTTTTCGCTCATTATAACTAGATTGCCTCATTATAAAAATTCTGCAGAAGCTGCTAGAAAGGATTAGAGTTGTTCATTTAGAAATCCATCAAAGTAGTCTTCACGAGATAGGGACATAATTATGAAAATAAAGTCCCAGCTTTTAAGAGTGTTTTCCTTAAGTGCATATAGTCCCCACAGTTAATTCTCTAAGAGAGGATTTTTTTTTTTTCCTTTAAATGAGGGAAGAATAAGAGAAAGGGAAGAAATCAGCTTTCTTGTGTTAGATTAAAATGTTTATAGTCAGCTCTAGCGATAGCTGACCATTACTTTGAGGAAAACAGTCTTTAATAGTAATTTTTTGATGGGTGATTCTGTTCAAATTGAGAACTGCTACTTTCCTAGTAGAATTAGTTTGATATTTAAACATGCATTTAAATATGTGAAGTTAAACACTAGTCACAAAATGTCAAAACCTAAATATGTACAATGACAGAAGAGACTGTCCCACTGGTTAGCAATAAGCAACAGTCAGTTAAAGATCACCGAAATAGGAAAGAACGCTCATAAAAAGGAACTCTGAAAGGTGATGTAGATACAGCTATTGTATTTGTATGGTTGAAATTACGGACTGCAGACTTAGACACATTTGAGGAATGAGTAACCTGAAATAGTTCTCAGATGGAGCTGGTACTATTTGCTGAAAGTGTGAGATGCTCTAAAGTTATAACCCTTTTCTAAAAATATTTCAGGTGGCGGTTTAAACCATCTCTAGTAAATTTAGGTTTGTCATCAGTTTTCCAAAGTAGGAAAGAGTATCTCTTATAGTGGGGAAATACGATAAAGTATCCCATCATGCTTCCTTTAGTTGCAGATGTTTTGAGTGAGATGTGTTCAAGTCACAAATGATAGTCGTGAATTTTTTTGTGTGACTTAATGAAATATGCTTGAAGCCTGAAAAATATTACTGTTGGTATTGCTTGATAATTTAATAAATTACCTGATGCTCAAACGGGGGCCTTTTAAAATCATTCACCCACACGTTCATACTCAGAGGCTGGATGGCTTTCTGCGCCTGTGCGCTTTATTAGCATGGCAGCTTGACCAGTGGTCTCGGCTGCTCAGAGGTCAGTGGTCACAGTTGTCCCGAATTACTAGTTCTTTTTTCCTGTGGACCCTCTGCTGTGCTGCATGCTGTAATCTTCTTAATGGCTTCATTCCAATATTCACACATAATATTTTAGATTTATTGACTGTTAGAAATACTACCATGCCAGTAGCAGTTCCGCTGCTCTTAAGGTATTTAAAATTGGAAGAATAAATCAGGCCAAAGCTTTCAGGAGCCCTTTGTTTTCCTCAAGGGAAAGGAAAAAACCCTCTTCCTGTCTTCTGACAAGAACACTTGTTTTTCGATTTCATCATTTCACTATAGATTTGGATCATTAAAAGAAAGAAAACCAATTTTATTGGGAGTGATTTTAACGATATTGATAATTACATGGAATAACTTTTAAAAGCAGTCGACCCATTAAAATATACTTTTGTAGTTTTTGTCTACAAATACATTGTCATTTTATTTTTTTTAGCTGCTGTGCCAGATATAGGTACCTTCAAACATATGTAGTTTGAGTGTTTTGAAATAAAAGAATAAATTTTAGGGCTATGTGACAATATTGCAACTACTGTTATTGTGGTATGTTTATAAGTGGAGGCAGAAAGAGCCAGTTTGTATTAAATATAATATTTGAAATCTCAAATGAGTTCATTTTAAGAAAATGCACTATTGAGACCTCCTCCATTGCAAATGCATATAGTATACAAATTTAGTTTTGATTATGTAATAATTTAAAATGTATTTCTAGAGTATTAGTACTCATTAAAATTTTTATTATCCTTATCATTTTTGAAAAGTAATTTGGAGAATTGTTACTGTTTCAAAAATGAATAGGATATCCCACTTGTGGGAAAATCAAGCTAATTCGAATTATAATGAAATATAGGAAATCTGTTTTTATGTGAATATTTATTTAAAACAATTATAAACTAACTCTTACAGAAGAAAGCTGCTTAGAATTGACATCTGAAAAAGTCACATGTATTAGAATATTCATTACTTAGGAAAGCAAATTTTGACCTGTGTGGCGTAACTGTCTTTAAATAATTTCAACTTACTAAATTGTGAAAAATAATATACTCTGAGGCAGGTCAAAGTACTTACCTCTGTGCTAGATGAGAGGTTGAAGGTGCAGAACTCTACCGTTCCTGGTGTGGCTAGAGCTTTGTCTCATACAGGTTGAGTCTCAGACTTACAGCCCGGACACTAGTGCGTGGTCCCTCTCATATGAACGTGGTACCCAGTGTACTGAGTACCTCTTGTTGATGTAGAAGCCCACTCTCCATTCTAATCTTGTTAAAGAAATATCATTATGACTTATTTCACTTAAATTAGGATTGTCAGCACTGTTTTAAAAACTCATTTTCGTGTTCTGTGTAATGCTATTGGAAAATGACTTTCTATTTTCTATTCCGAGGTTGTGTAGGAAATACAGTTTGCACAGTGAAGAGTTATTGTACCCTTCACGGTAGGCCGCAGTATGTTACAGGACGGTGACATTCAGTGTAAAGCATATTTAATTATTAAAACATTGAAAAGGCCTTATTATAAAATAGAGTCCTCTAAAGCATGGTGCGTCTGAGACTTTCAAGTGTCACACCAAGGACTAGGTTAATGGTTTTACCATGACGGGAACGGAAAGGCACAAATTGCTCCGATTAACTAAAAATCGTTACAAGCCTAAAAACTAAAGGAAAAAAACCCAAACTCTAGCTAAAATTTTTAGATCCTCTAAATTCAAGTGAGTTAATTCATTTGGGAATAAGTTTGGGAAAGAATTGGCTTTCTTGGAGAATTTTAAAAAATCAGTTTAAATTCAAGTATATAAATAAATTTAACTCTTAACCAACTATACAAATAGGTCAGTAAATATGTTTAATTCACTGGATATTTCCTCTAATCTAACATGAAGGTTTAATATGTTAAATTGTCATAATATATGTTATAAAGAAAAAAAAGAGGCCCCAGAGAATATTCTATTAGTTCCAGGTCCGCCAGCGCTCCACTGTAATCCTTATCGTGTTTAGCAGCAAACCCAGCAAACCTCTCAAGTGTCCAGATGAGAATGATAACAGTTTGACTCGGGTTCTAGAGTGATCTCGAGGACGTTGTTTTGTTTAATAGGGTAGACTCCAGGAGACGCTCCCTGTCCAGCTAGTGGACCAGGCCCCGGGGCATCGCCACTCCTTGCATCCCCGGGCGGCTGGCAGTGTGGGCGCCCAGTCAGCGGTCCTGGGAGAGAACTGAGGTTGCGTTACTTCTGCCCTTTGTAGCGGAGGTTGCTGTCCAAGTCCCAGTTTAAAGCTGCTTCCTAGAACGCGCGCTCAGGGTGTTTCCATCTGACTCCCACAGTAAGACAGGGAGAAGCCTGGAAGCGGGTTTACTCTCCTCCTCTGTGGCTCGAGGGCCACGGTGTCTCCTGGCCCTGGAGAAGCAGGGCGTGGTGGCAGGCACCGGGCTCCTGCCCCGACTTCGGCTGTCACGGGGGCTCCTTTTTCTTCTCAATAGTTATTTTCAGAGATGAGACTGTTTACAAAGGTTTTTTTTTTTGTCTGTGAGTGCGAACAGATCCTGCTGTGTTTTCCTACTATTTTCTCGGTGTGTATTTTTTAATAAACTTTCAATACCAAAGCATAATAAAACAAAAATTAAAAACGCAAAATCTTAATTTACTGGGCTTCAGGCCTTTAAAAGATCTTCACTGGTTTCTCCTGGCTACACGGGAGAGTCAGTGCAGCCCTGCTCTGTCCCTCCCTTCGTGTCTCTGTACATTCAGCATTTGAAAGTTGATTTATAATTTGTTGCTTTTAGTGATTTTTTTCAGTGCGCCTGAGTTCCCTTGGTTTTCTCATGGCTTTTCATTTCCGTCTAAATTGGCTAGCCTTTCTCCTAATATCTTTTCTCCTCCCGTGCCATCTTAAAAGTGCACTCCTCTTTCTTCTTGCTGTGTGTGTGTGTGTGTGTGTGTGTCTGTGTTTGTGTGTTTATGTATTTAAAGACCTTGATTTTGGCTTTAAAATAATTGAAAAATTGTTTGTGTGTGTTTAAGTTCTTGAGTTTTCCATATTCGAGAGACCTTTTGTACACGAGATGTTGTGAGCACTGTGACGATGGTGGTTCCCAGATCCCGCTGACGGGATGACAGCTTGGTGGACTTCTCCGTGAATTCTGGTCCCTGGATCCTGGGCCCCGTCACAGACACTCTATTCAGTCAACTAGAGAAGTTAGGACAAAGCGTGCCTGGACAGGTTGTTGATTTGTTCATTCTCTCATTCAAATACTGATGAGGCCCCTCCTCTATGCCTGTATCACGCTGGGGGCAGAGTAGACGAGATGTACACTCTGCAGTCCTGACGCTCCCGCTCCATCAGCTGAACACAAACCCCTGGCCACACCAGGCCGCAGTGGTGCGGGGAGACGGCTGGCTAACCGGGCTAGGTCATGAGGCACCCCTCGGAGCTCAGGGTTTCTGCTGCCGAAGAGAGAGTGAGAGCTCAGTGAGACACTGGTGGGCTGACAGCACCTCCGCCGGGAGAGAGCCCAAGCCAACACTGTTACCTGCCTGTAAACTCACACATGCCTTTTGTGCTTCAGCTCGAGGCATCAGAACGTCTCTGCAGAGCTGGCTGAACGGTGGGCGGTGGGCGTGAGAAAGCCTCGCAGAGTGGGAGGAGGAGGGACAAGCTGACGCAGAGGCCCTGCCGTTGGCCAGTTCAGGAAGGGAGAGAAGCCCTGCATGCCTGTGGGGAGACGCACAGAAGCGGGAGTCGCACACCGTGAGGTGGTGGAGAGAGCAGGAGTGAGAGCGTGAGGTCACTGGCTCTTGTTCAGGACTCCAGGCTCTACTGGGCCTTTACTGGAGATCCGTAGCCGAGGAATAATAGCGCAGGCCACTTAGGCTGGTAAAAACGCCGTCTCCGGCTCTAGGTCCTGAAGATGCCTGGGTCTGACAAAGCAGAATGAAGCAGGAAGGCAGGTTCGGAGACCGTTTGCAGTGGTCCAGGCGAGAGATGATCGCTGCTTGAACTTGATAGCGGCAGGCATTTGGATCAAGGCGGGCCGATTTGAGGTCCATGTCGGAGGTCAGACGGCTGGGGCTCGGTGACGAGATGTGCTGCTCATGGAAGATGGGAAGGGAGCAGTGTCGAGAGGGCCTCCGAGGGCACTTTCTCAGCTCCTGGATCTCGGAAGTGACATTGCTGTTGAGACACTGGCATGATGTTGGACTTGAGAGGGAGTAGGACCGGTCTTGGTTGTCTTCATTTTACGATCCCTCTGAAGGGGAAACAGTTGTAGATGACACCATATTTTAGGTTCCGATAGGCAATTTAAGCATTCAAAGAAACAGTGTCCTGATGCCCCCTGCCAGTGTATCATATGTTTTTCATTTAACAAATGTTAGAGGTTAGTGTTTTAACCCTTAAATAGAAGCTTGTTAGAAAATTGAGACAGAAGGGTTCATTTTATTGCCTAAGAACATTAGAAGGATTAAAGTGTAGGGATTTAATTTTGGATTCATACAATGACCATACGATGTTTCATGGAAGAATAAAGATTTTAACTTTGTGACTTTTTTCTAAAGCAAGATATTAGTTGAAGCATTAGCTCTTCTGAAGGTATGTAGTTTCTGGAGTAGAGTTCAATTCGGAATATGGATACTTACAGATATCACAGGGCCATGTCAGGACACACAGTTTATCCCAGTATTATTCCTGAATATTTGTTTACCTTCTGTTCTTTACCCTGATGTTTCTCTTTGTGATCCTAAGAAATGAAATGAAAATTAGTGGGTTATAGTGCTTGATTTATTTTTCCTGAGAAGCCACATCTGAAAGTCAAGTTAAGAGAAAAACCTGTCACTTCCATGAAAAATCTCAGCTCCTCTATGTCACCTCCCTTCCTAACCCCCGGTTAGCATCATTGCTTCATTGCTCAGACCACGTGCATGTGGCTTGCACTCTTTTAATTTATGCCTGTTTGCTGTGTTTACTCCTGTAATTCCCTCCTTTTACTCATAGTCACTTAGTGCTAAGAGGGCAAGGGTGAGAGTTGGTAATATTATTCACGTTGCAGTGAACTCTCACTATGCTTAGACCCAGGCTATAATTCCGGCTGCTCGGAAGCCTGGATGCTCATTGTATGAAAGGAATTTGAACACTTGATAAGAGCAGTGAAATTTTGATTATTCTGAAGTTTTTTCACTTTTTTTGAGAGGAGGGTCTAGTATGATACCTAATTAGACTTAAAAAATAATTTATATACAGACTAAATATGTCAAAGTAAAACATCAGTTTTGAAGTCACCCTCAGCCATCAAACATTGCAGCTTACTTTCTTAAGAATAAAAGAGAAAATAATGGATACTTTTTCAAGAGACCATGATAGGATTTTATGATAATAGCCGTGTTACCAAAGTTCCAGGTGCTTTGCTGAATTAAGTTACATGTGAGTATAAGCTTTAGGATATCATGGAAAGATGTACATTTATGTCAAAACTAAACTTTGAAATTTGGGAATTAAGCAGAAAATGCTATTTCCCAGACCAGGTATTTTAAAAATGCAGAAGATACATCACATTTTTTTTAAATTAAAAAATATATATTAAAATCTGCTCACAGCTAATTAGCCCTGTAAAGGGCAGTGGTAACTGGTGATAACTTACTCCCGTGGTTTCCGGTAGAGAAAAATAACAAGGTTGACAGTTATTTTTTATTAGAGTAGTATCCTCATATCTGAAGCTGACTGTTAAAAAGCGTTTCATTTTACAGGTTGTTTCTGAGCTCTCATGGGTGCACATAGAAACCCTTAACTCATTGCCCCTCTGGTCTGAGAAACTGGGACCACAACCCACCTGCTGACAGTCGAGGCTCACCTTGAGTAGGTGAGGAAGGAAGAGGTGAGGAAGGAAGAGCTCTTCATGTGCAGTTTGTAAAGGCTGAAATAATGTAGAAATAGGCAAAGAAAAACCTTAACCATATTTCTTGCAAGGCAGTTGTTTTAGTCTCACATGTCCATATGAAATTGTATGAATAGTATGTTCAACATGAATAGTCTATTCATATAAAATAGCACAGTCCACAGTAGAAACATAATGTAGGCCACATTTGCAATTAAAAATTTTCTAGCAACCATGCTAAAAAGCAAAAAGAAATAGCTGAAATGAATTTTAATGTTTTATTTAACCCAGTATATTCAAACTACTGTTTCAGCATGTAATCAATAAAAGTTATTAATGAGGTATTTTACTCTCTTTATGAGACTAAGTCTTCAAAATCCAATGTATTTTTTTTTTTTAAACTAGCAGCAGCAATGGCACCCCACTCCAGTACTCTTGCCTGGAAAATCCCACGGACGGAAGAGCCTGGTGGGCTGCAGTCCATGGGGTCGCGAAGAGTCAGATATGACTGAGAGACTTCACTTTCCCTTTCATGCATTGGAGAAGGAAATGGCAACCCACTCCAGTGTTCTTGCCTGGAGAATCCCAGGGATGGGGGAGCCTGGTGGGCTGCCATCTATGGGGTCGCACAGAGTCGGACACGACTTAAGTGACTCAGCAGTAGCGGCAGCTCTCAGTTTGAGCTAGTCACATTTCAGGCTCTCCTGTGTCTAGTGGCTACCCTATCGGAAGTTCTAGAGCAAATACTTTCTTCTTTGTTATGTTCTGTAGACCTCTTGATGGAATTCAGGAACTGACACTGACTAATTTTGGAAGTGAAGGCTACATAGTTGTGATTTTGTTTAGGAAGGGTTTGTGGCAATGTGATTAATAACCCTGAAGACTTGCTTGGCAATTAAACAGTTGAGGACTTGGGGTGGCAAAGGCTGAGCAATGGCCTGACATGCCTCCAGGCTCTGCCAGCGCAGGTGTCACGATCAGCCTAAGGATTCTCGATTTGTGGAGAGCTGAATTGTCATTTTCAGGCTTCTTTTTTCCTTTAAGGCGTTTGCTCCATATACTTCATAATCTGTACAGCAGCCCATCAGCTACAAATTGTCTTTCTTTCTTTCTTTCTTTTTTTTTTTTTTTGAGATTCTTGTGTTTATTTTTGTCTGCACCAGGCCTCTGTGGTGTGGGGCTTTCTTGAGTTGCATGGAGCCAGGTCTCCTCTCTCGTCACGGTGTGTAGACTTCTCACGGCGGTGGCTTGTCTGGTGATGGCGCACAGGCTTTGTTGCTCCTTGGCATTTGGGATCTTCGGATCAGAGATTAAGCCCATATCCCCTGCATTGGCAAGTGAATTCTTAACCACTGGACCCCCAGGGAAGCCCCACTTTCAGGTTTTGTAGAAAAATACATCTTGAGGAATTCACTTTTGCAAAGATACAAGGCGTGACATTAAAATTTTTTTTTTCTAAAGTAAACATAACCCTATTTTATTTTTACAATACTTTGGAAGACTAGACTGTTATTCTTTGCATGATAAGCCTTTCTAGGGGGGATTAATGAAATACATGTGTTGACTTCATCCCCATTGTTTTCTTTTAAAAAGGCATTTGGAACTTAACATGATTACTATCTTCAGAATATAGGATGTTAAGTCAGAGATTTGTTTTTGCATCCTTCAGCTGTACTTATTTTTGAATATGTGGGTTACCTAAAAATGTGCATTTATTGAGGTTAGATTTTAATAATAACAACTTCTTAAATGAATCCGGGTTTATTCACTTTGTGGGCTAAGTGAATTAGGTTCTAAACTTTTATCTGGATCTGTGGAGCCTGGATGTAAATTGAGAAGATCACAGCTATGGGGAAAGACCTATACTGCAAAGGCCTTTCTGCATAGATTATGAGCATCCTAACTCAGTAATTTTTTCAAAACCGTGGTTATAATTGGACCCAGTGGGGGTCTGTGTCTTTGATCAGGTCACAGTGGCTGTGACTTTATGCTGGAAAATGTCACTCCTGTGAAGGTTTATCACCTGTAGAGCTGGTCCTGCCTCTGCTGCTGTGTTCATTTCTCATTAGCATTATTCAGAGTTTGGTTGTTAATTAGGTTGACACTTCAGTTACAATCGTCATCCACAGGAGCAGTTGGGACTCCTTGTATAAAGAAACGTAAACGCCCCTTGCACACACATGTAAAGGAGGAACCGCGCTGTTAATCTGGGTAGTACCTGTCGTAAGGATGAGCACGTGCTCTGGTAAGGGGGCAGGCCAGCTCGCCCCATCAGCTTTTTCTTAAGGAAGCAGGACTGCTGCGTGGCCTCATGTTCCTGGGTAGGGCACTGCTAAGGGATGCACATGAGCGTCACTAGCACTTTTCAGGTGTATAGAGTGAGGTTTCCATGTGGGGAAGGAATGGGCCAAGTGAACTGGAGGCGTGGGAACAGATCGTATCGCGTCCTCTCTACAAAAACGAGTGCACGTCAGCAGTATGATTGTGGAGCTGGTGGTCTGCTCACCAAGTCGTGTCCGATCTCGAGACCCAGGCTGCGGCCCGCCAGGCTCTTCTGTCCATGGGATTTCCTAGACAAGAATACTGAGCAAGTTGCCATATCCTCCTCCAGGGCATCTTCCCAACCCAGGGATTGGACCCCTGTCTCCTGCACGGGCAGGCAGATTCTTTACCACTGAGCCACCTGGGAAGCCCCCAAATATTAATGTACAGGACCTGAAATTAAAGGATTCAAGTGTGTGGACAATTGTAGCAAACACAGGTGCCTTTTAAAAGTATGCAGATTTCTAGATCATACACCTTCCTTGGATTTAGAAACATCATTAGTGAGATAACTGGTTCATAAGGCAATAACGTTGAACTCGAATCCTGCTAATGGTGTGGGAAAAACTGGGCAGAACTGGGTTGAGACCTCAATTTCGCCTCTTGGTAGCCAAATATCTGTCTCTTATAC
>SJYA01013376.1:0-10709 GCA_006410615.1 Neotragus moschatus
GGGGTGGGGAGCGGGCCTGGCTAGCTCTAGACCTTCCGGAGGGCCCTTCACTGCGAGGTGGCTGCTTTCAGCCGCTGCATGCACCCCTTTTGCAGAGGCTGCACTTTGCTGCCAGTGTCAGGAGAGGAAGGAGAGTTTCGAAATCAGAGCCAGCCCCCTCTGCCCGCACCGGAACCAGGGTGCAGGCCTTGCTGAGCTCTGGTGTATTACCCTAGCCTTAGCCTGGGTTTTGGCCCCAGACTTGGTGAGGCAGCGGCCGGGTTTGGCCAAGGCTGACCCTCAGGTTTCCATCTCTGTTTATAAAAAGGTCATGCCATTTGATCCAGATGTTTAAGGTCTGTGGGCTTGGGAGGCCCTAGTTAACCTTCTCACCTTGCCCTCTCATTGTCCCAAGTGATTCCTGTGCTATCTAGGATGACTTAGCTACCCTGCACTGTGGTGCCATCAAGTCATCATAATGTCCTTGGGCCTACGACAGCAGAGGCCTCTGAATGTCTAGAACTCTAAAATCAGGCCCTACCAGACAGACTGAATAAAGAAGATGTGGTACAGATACACAATGGAATATTACTCAGCCATTAAAAAGAATGAAATAATGCCATTTTCAGCAACGTGGGTGGACCTAAGAGAGTGTCATACTGAGTGAAGTTAAGTCAGACAGAGAAGGAGAAACATCATATGACACCCGTTATATATGGAGTCTGAAAAGAAATGATACAATGAACTTACAGAACAGAAAGAGACTCACAGATTTAGAAGACCAACTTATGGTTGCTGGGGGGAAGGGATACTTAAGGACTTTGGGAAGGTCATGTACACTCTGCTATACTGAAAATGGATAACCAACAAAGACTTACTGCATAGCACCTGGAACTCTGTTCAGTGTTATGTGCAAGCCTGGATTGGGGAGGGTTTGGGAGAGCATGGATACATACATGTGTATGTATGGCTGAGGCCCTTTGCTGTTCACCTGAAGCTACCACAACATTGTTAACTGGCTGTACTCCAATACAAATGGTTTTGGTGTTAAAAAAATGTTTTCAATAAAAAATAAAATCAGGCCCTACCGGCCACCACTGCTGCAGCTCTTTCTAGCCTCCACCTTCCTTAAAAAGTGCTACCCCAACCCCAAGCCCTCTTCACCCCAAATCTAACTGGACTGTCTCAGGCCCAGCCTGTCCTGATTTCTGCAGGCTTGAACACAACTCCCTACTGGTCCTTGACTCGTAATGCCGTTGTCTTCTCAAACCTTTTCCAGGACTCTTCCTGACTCCCAAATCAGGCTTCTCCCAGCTGAAAGCCTACCTGTTCCAACGTCACCCTGGTGTCAGGACCACACTTCAGCTCCTTCTGGGACCCCTCTGTGCCCAAAGGCCCATGCAGTCCGTCAGCAGGTGCCAAGCCACATGCAGCCACATCTGCCCTCCTCCCTTCCGGCCAGCTCTGCTCCCTATCGTGGCTCTGAGTGACAGCTGGGCCCTCCTGGTGTACCATTGTGGGCTCCGACCTCTCTTGTCCCCAAGTCCTGCCCATCCCCGCTGGGCCACGTTCTTTCCATCCGGCCTCTTTGCATCTCTTCCTCTACTACCACCATCATTATGACATCTCCCTGGACAGAATCACAGGCCCTTCCACTGTCTCCCCAACTCGTCTCCTTCTGCACATCCTGCACGTGTAATCAGCAACTAGTTCTGCAGTCAGCTGTCCAGTCACCACCCAGCCCGTCCAGAACCTTCAAGGACTCCCGAGAGCCTATCCAGGTTCAGACTCCGTCTCCATTCCCATCTTTGTGCTGCAGTCACTAAGTGCCCCTGGACTCTGGGTTGGCTTTAGCCTGGCATTCAGGGCTTCCCAGGCCTGCTTCCTTCCCACAGTACTGCTGCCAACCTGAGCCACTCCTGACCCTTCTCTGCATCAGAAATGTCCTCCCCACCTCGTCCACCGCAGTGCTGGAGGCCCAGCTCAAAAGCCATTTCCTTTGGGACTCCTTGGGGCCCTGAGTCTTGCCAGCAGAGCCCGCATGGAAAGGGCAGCAGCAACATCACCCATGGGGGCCTAGATGGCAAAGCTGTGCGAAGAAAGTTGAACATTGCCTCTCGGTACGTGAAGCCTGGTGCTGGGGGATCGCTCAGGCTTCAAGGACCTCTCCTGGAGGCTGAGCTGCAAGGCTAGAGGTTAGGCTGAAGCCAGAGGCTGAGACCAGAGGCTGCGTGTGTGGCCCCCAGGGCAGAGGTGCTCATCTGTCCACAACAGTGCCCTCAATGTGGGCCCCAGCAGGCTAGATGCCCGGCCAGTCCAAACAGGACACTAAGCACGAACCTGTAGGCACCTCCTCCTGCTTCCCTGGCAATGGGCAGAAGACTCCCTTCTGCTCCCCCAGGATGGGACGGGCAGGGTGCAAACCACCCCCACCCCTCCCCAGGCTGTGAGTGCCTGCCCTGGAGGTGGACATCTGGTGCCACCAAGACCTTCCCTCCTCAGGCCCCACCCCGGGGGGAGGCTGAAAATGACCCTCGGGCAAAAAAAGAGTCTGACATAGCCAAGGAGTCAGGCACTATTTTTTATAAAAACGCATAGTATCATTTTTCACTCTTTAAAATCACATTCAAAAATCGGCAAAGGAACGCCCCGGGGAGTGTAGATGGGAGGGGAGGGCCCGCCGACCCAGCCCTGGGGGAGGGCGCGACACCACATGGCAGCGACTGGCACGAGGGGGCATGCTGCGGGCGAGGTGGCACCCTGGGGGCGGTGGCACTGACAGGACGTGGGGCTGGACAGCGAGGGGCGCACTGAGCGACTTGGAGTGGGGAGGGCTGCCCCACCCGCCCCTCGCACTGTGCCGTCCGGCTGGCCCAGGCCAGCCCCTGACGGTTCCGAGCAGAAGAGGTCCTGCCCAGCCCAGAGGAAGGGGGCTTGGGGCCAGGCGAGGCCAGCGTGGCACAGCCCCAAAGGTGCCTTTCTGTGGTCCCTGAGCCTGGGCGCTTGGGTGGGAAGAAGAGGGGGCTGGGGTGGGGGCAGCAGCTGCCACTGCCAATGCCACCCTCCTGGCCAGGTCCCACTGTGCCCAGGGAAGGGGCAAGTGGAGGCAGCCAGTGACACAGGGGCTCTTCCCAAGAAAGCGTGCAGGAGCCTAAGTCATGTGGGAGGCCCTAAGGTCAGCGAGTCCACAGGCTCCCTTATCTACTGACTGGCTGGAGGGCAGGTCAGTGCAGGCCTATGTCCCAGTCGATGTAGGAGCGGCTGCGGTGGGAGCTTCAAATAGCCTCCATGTGCTGCAGCCTCCCTGGGTGGGGCTGCCGGGCCACCCAGCTGTGCTGTGGGCACAGAGCTGGGGAGGGGGGACAGCAGGCCCAACTCCAGGCGACCATCCCTGGGGAAGGATGGGAGGGCGCTGGGGGCTGCTGCTCTCCCCATGTTGGGGAGACACCGGGAGTGGAGGCCCCTGGGGGCAAGGTGAGGTGGCTGGACAGTGGCTGGGTGGGTGGCAGCAGGAGCCAAGGCAAGCGGGCCCCTCCCTGGGGGCTGGTCCAGGCTGGGGCCACAGGAAATCACAATAATTACAAAATAAAACCTTTTCCGCTTGGCGGGAAAACAAATAATAAAAATTCAACAAAATAAATTAGAGGTTTATAAAAGGCGGGTGGGCAGGAGGGCGGCCGGGCGAGTGGGCGGCAGGTCAGAGGCCGTTGGCACTGCCGCGCTGGATCAGTGGCACCTTGCTCAGCTCCACGACGGGCGAGCGCGGCTTGTTCTTCATCTTGGGCACCCGCTGCACCAGCTGCTGGGCCTCGCGGTAGGCGTCTCGCAGCTCCTTCTTCCACTGTACCAGCTCTGGGTCACTCTGCGCGCACATTGGCTGTCAGGTGGGGCCCAGTTCCTCCGGCCCTGCCCCAGCCATTCTGGCCCTGCCCCGGCCCCACCCCGGGTCCCCACTCACATCGCACTGCAGGACAAACTGCTTGCCACCTCGGATCTTGAGAAGGAGGCACTTTCGCTCCTTGATCTGCGTCTCCTCCACCGACTGGATCTCCTCCATGGTCAGCAGGCTCTGCTGCAGGGCAGGGAGCAGGCAGTGAGGGCCTGGGACTGCCCCCCACCCCCTGGCCGGCCCGCCCACCCCAGGGGCTCCTTACCGGGGCCTCGCCCTCGCCCCGCCACTCGAGCCGGTTGGGGAACAGGTAGAAGTACCGCCGCTGCCACTGGGTCAGGAAGGGGTTGCCCATCTTGGACATGTAGCCATGCATGATGCAGTCCTTGCCCAGGGCGTAGTCTGACTCGAGAGAGCGAGAGAGAACTCAGCCGGCCGCCCGAGCCGGGTCTGAGTCCTGATCAGCTGCTCTCTGGCAGGGGCCCCGGCTGACACCTGAGCCTGCTTCCCATCTCTAGAACGGGCAGTGGGTGCCCACGGCAGCTGCTGACCCTCACCTTCCTCATGGCCCAACTGCTTGTTTTTGGTTTTCTTGCGGGCCTCCAGCCGGTCCGTCTCAGCATTGATGGTGTCAAAGACAGTCTCTGCTACCTCCTGCTGCCACCGCTCCGAGATGGTCAGGGGGAAGTTGCGGTAGAGCTCCTGGTCACTGTCCAGTAGCTTCATCAAGAGGGTGTAGAAGGGACGGCTGTCAGCACAGGCTGGCCTGGCTGCAGGGCCCGGAACATGGTGGTCTGGTCCAACGGCCACCCCCGGGGACATGTGGGGAAGAGGAGCCCGAGGCCCACCAGGCAGATGGGGCTGGCACGGGACTCTCATAGGGCCCTGCAGCCTATGAGAGGAGGGAGGACACTGCCAGCCGTGCTCAGGGCTGGGAAGCCAGGCCAGGCCCCATACCTTGATTCCTTTTGTGTCCTCCTCATCGAAGGAGCCAATGTCGAAGGCGTCGGCTGCGTTCACCTCCCCTCGTGGGGGGATCAATGGGGGAGGGTACTGTGGTGGAACAGGGGCTAGGCATCAGCACAGAGGAGGGGCTCCGGAGCACCCCGCCCAGCCCCGGCTCTGGGCTGTTACCTTTTGCAAGAAGACCATCTGCCAGTCCAGGGAACGGAAGAAGGGGCTCTCCTTCACCTCCTGGGCCCTGTAGGAAGAGAGGGTCACTGGGGCTTGGCACCACCCAGGTTGGGGGGTGAGGTCTGGGCTGTGGGACAGGTGATCTAGGTTCAACTGCTGGTTTAGCCACGCTCTGGCTCTGCAACCTTGGGCAAGTTCCTTAAACCTCAGCCTGTTTCCTCATCTTTAAAACGGGGAGAACAGCAGTTTCCACGGCATAGGGCTGTGGTGAGTTTAATACTGGGAATCTTGCAACATCACGCCCAGTGCTTAGTAAATGTTTAATAAACATAAAAAGCTGCTGTCATCATCATTAGCAACATCATCTTTGTTCAGTCTGCGCCCACCCCCAGCAGCTGTACAGCACACACCCTCCACCTGGGAACAGTGGGCAGGGCTGCCCTAGCTCCACCTTGTGAACTCTGCCAAGGAGGCTGGGACCACAGAGTAGGGGGCTCCAGTGACCAAACACAGCCCTTGTCCTCAGAGGAACATGGGCAGAGGCTTGGGCAGGCCGCCCCAGCAACCTCTGCAGAGGCCTAGACACCGCAGCGTGGACATCACCCAGCAGGGCGGGAAGGCCTGGGGTAATGGCTGGGGTCCCGGGCACTCACCCTCGGCCCAGGCAGCCTAGCCTTCGGTTGACATCCCTCTGCAGCAGCCCCTCCAGCAAGGAGCGGAGCTCAGGGGAGAAGGAGTCAGGCAGCTCCACAGCCTGCAGGGGGGAGGAGGGGACGTTGGCAGAGGCCCACCCCAGTCCCCATCACAGCTCTAGGCCTCGTGAGGCTGCATGAGGCAAGGGCAGGCAGGTCCAGGGCCCTGGCAGACGGACAGCTTCCAGACGCCCCTAGCAGGCCTGTTTGCTCTGACAATGTGGGGAAGGGAGAGCCAACGGGGCTAGAGGCCAGAAGGTGGGTTGCTGGCAGCCGAGACCCTGATGCCCACAGGAGACCCTAGCCGTACTACGGCCCCTCATGAGCTCCACCAGCCTCCCCGGGTTGGGACCCTCCACTCACCATTGTCAATGTCATTCTGTCAATCTCATGCTTGTCTTTGGTCTTGTGCTGCCGGAAAGGGCTATGCCTGGGCAAGAAGGGCCAAAGTCCAAGGTCAGAGAATGGAAATGTGCAAACTGAGGCAGACCGCATGAGTGCCTGCTGCTAAGTCACTGCAGTCGTGTGTGACTCTGTGCAACCCTATAGACTAGCCTGCCAGGCTCCTCTGTCCTTGGGGATTCTCCAGGCAAGAATACTGGAGTAGGTTCCAAAGAGTCAGACACGACTGAGTGACTGAACTGAACTTGCCATGTCCTCCTCCAGGGGATCTTCCTGACCTGGGAATCGAACCCCCATCTCTAACATCTCCTGCACTGACAGGCGGGTTCTCTACCACTAGTGCCACCTGGGAAGCCCATGAGTGATCCTTGCCAAAGCCAGGGATGGTGCCACCCCTGACAACCACGTGGCAGAGCCTCCCCCTCCCCCACCCCGTCCCCAGCCTCCTTCCTGGCCTCGGGAGAGCCTGTTTCTGTCCTGTGCACCCGCCCTGGGATGGCCTGCTCACCCTCGCAGCAGCTTGAAGAGCATGCAGCCCAGGGAGAACCAGTCTGCGCTGCTGTCGTAGGCCACACCCTTCTGTAGAACCTCGGGAGCCATGTACCCGTGGGTGCCCCTGGCGGAGTAAGGAGGCCATGAGCGGGTTGGTCGGAGGGTGTGGGAAGAGGGTGTGGGGCTGGGGCACTCACACACTGGCGTGAGGCTTCTTCTTGGAGAAGTCACAGGCCAGGCCCAGGTCTGAGATGCGCACGTGCCCGTGCTCGTCCAGCAGGATGTTGGCCGGCTGTGGAGGAGGCTGAGTGAGCAGCTCAGGACAGGACCCGGCAGGGCAACACGCCAGCCGGGGGGGCTGTCTAGAGGTAAGGCTGTCCAGAGACAGGGCCCTGGGTCGGGGGCGTGGGGGGTCTGCGGAGGGGAGGAGCCAGGCCAGGAAGAGGGCGGGACACGAAGAGGGGAGGAGCCAGGCCGGGAGGAGGGCGGGGAGCGCCGTACGGGGGCGGGGCCACGCGGGAGGTGGGCGGGGCGGCGCCTCACCTTCAGGTCCCTGTAGACCACGAAGCGGTTGTGCATGTGCTCCAGGCCCAGGATGATCTCCGCGGCGTAGAAGCGCATGTCAGCCTCGGAGAAGACCCCGTGCTGGGACAGGTGGTAGTGCAGGTCCCCGCCTGAGGGAGGCAGCCCGCAGGGGGGCGCTCAGCTCCCACCCCAGCCCCCAGCCCCGAGGTCCACCTGGGGCCGGGCCAGGCACTCACCGTTCATGAGATCCAGGATGAAGCTGAGCTTGTCCGGTGTGTGGAAGGCGTACGACATGCAGACGATGAACGGGCAGTCCTAGGAGCAGGTGGGAGAAGAGGTCAGCGCAGGCTGCACTTGGTTCGGAGCCAGGGGCTGAGGCGGGGTGGGCTGCCGCTCACCCCGGTGCTGACGAGCGACAGCATGATGCGCTCGTTCAGGGCCAGCGTCTCCCCTTGCTTCATCTTGATGCGCTTCTTATCCAGACACTTCATGGCATACCTGTGGGAGAGGGGCCGGTCCCTCAGTCGGCCTGCTGGCACCTTCAGTGCAGGGCCCCAGGGGCGCGGTGGGGTGTGGGTGGTCCTCAGGGCACCCCTGGGGGGCCCTCCTCCCCCTCAGGCGTCCCACCCGAGGCAGTGGACCCGGTGCTCACATCTTGCCCGTGTCGGCCTTCCGGCAGCCGTAGACCTCACCGAAGCCACCTCGCCCGATGATGCGGTGCACACTGAAGTCGTTCATGGTCAGCTGCGGAGGTGGCAGCCGGGAGGTCACTGCAGGCTGCCCCTGGCCCCACCCCGAGCAGCAGGGGGTTCCCCCAAGGGCCAACCCGGGGCCACCCTCACCCTTCCCAAGTGCCGCCCTGCCTGGAGCCACCCAGGGGACCCAGCACCAACCCCACAGCCACCCCTGCGGGTTGAAGGTAGACGCCCCCCTGCTGCCTGGGGGCCTGGGGAGGAGCAGCAGGGAGAGGGTTCTCCACGCCCACCCAGCCCACTCACGTGGATGTTGAGCTCTACATTCTTCCACTGGCAAAATCGTGTGAATTTATCACTGCAAGAGAAGAAAGAACCCAAGCTCAGCTGAGCCTTAGAGTGAAATTGATGCTGGGGGCAAGCTGGCCCCACCCACTGCTATTGCCTGGGCTCCCAAGCCTCAGGGTCCTCTTCCGGCCTGCCAGGAAGAATGCCAGCCCGGGCTGCCCCACCCCCAACCCGGCAATGCCAGCACTGTTATCGATCTTTGGGTTTCTGCTTGGATCAGATAAACTCAGAGGTGAGACCTTCCCATCTGACCCCCGACTTCCTGCTACCACATCCACAACAAGGCTCATCTTGTTCCCCTCCTTGCACACATCCAGTGGCACACCACTCACTCCCGGTGAAGCCCCTACACCATGGCCTGGCAGCCGGGACACATCAAGGAGACCCCCCAGGCTGGCTCTGGCCATGAAGGCCACAGGGGGCAGAGGGGTGGGCAGTGTGTCCTCCTGTGCCCATCCTTACCACCAGCCTGATACTTCTCATCCCCAGTGGGCCCAGCAAGGGGCTAGACAGTCCATGGGGAGAAAGACACATGGGTGGTCCCTCGCTCCCTTTAGACAGGGATGGGCTTTGAGGTGCCTAGTCCTGTGAAGGGCGGGGCAGCAGAGTGGGAGAGTGGTGACCTCTCAGGAGTCCCCGCACTGGGGTATAGACAGGTCCAGGTGCCCACACGCTGGGCACTGAAGCAGGCCGGCTGCTCTCCTCCAGGACATCTGCACCCCTTCTCAGAGCGGCCTCTTCCACCTTCTGCTCCTGCACGTGCCCCGCTCTCACCTCTCGATGAATTTCTGGAACACGTCTCCTCGGAGGTTCTGGCAAATTTCTTCAATATATGGCTAAGAGAGGGAGCGGGAGGTGGGTGACTGAGCCACAGCAGGAGCCAACCAGGCTCCAGGACCCGTGCCGCCTGCGGGGGATCCCCGCTTGGCTGGGCGGGAGCGGGGACAAGCCCAGCACACACCTGGAAGAGATCCGGAGGCACCTGCTTCTTCACCAGATGGCCCTGGACGTGCTCGATGGCGCTTTTCGAGAAAGGCTGGGGAAGGAGGGAGAGGCGAGTGACTTCTCCGCGGGGCCAGCCTCCAGTCCCCACGCCCAGGCCGGCACGCGGGCCCCGGGCACTCACATGTGAGCAGGCCAGCAGCTCCTTCATGATGTACGTGTCGAAGATCTCTCGACTGTAGACCAGGCGCTCCTCCTCTGTCTCCAGCTTCTCGTACTTCTTGATCTAGAAGACAAGATCCCCACAGGTAAGCCCTGGCCCAGCGGGGCACAGGACTGTTTTACAGGTTCAATGAAAGCAGCCCAAGCCCCTTCCTTTCTCCATGTGCACCAGGGCCAGGCCAATCCTGCCTCACCTCCTCGTAGAACTCCACCAAGGGCTTGGCCTCCTCCAGGTGCTTCAGGCAGAAGTCTCGGAAGAGCAGGTACCCTGAAAGCAAGTGTTTTGCGTCAGGCTGAGTCATAGCCCCACAGAGGCTGTCCCATCACAGTGGGGGGTGTGGGCTTAGGGCTTCCTGGGCAGAACTGGCCAAGGAGGTGGCAGAGGTGGTCCCTGCCCTGGACAGAGGCTGGGCGAGGTGGCCTCGGAGGTCACCACCAACCAGAGTCTCAGATTCAGGGTTGGGGCGCCCGAGTTCCCACCCCTCTCAGAATCTGCTTCTTCTGATGGTGGCTGGAAAGTGGCAAGCACCCTGGTGAGGCGGAGTGTGGGGCTGACTCTGGCACCTGAACCCCCTGCCCTCTCACTGCAATCTGGGGCCTACATCTCCCCCAGAAGGGGGACACACCCAGCAGGCAGCTGGGCTGCGTAGGTGCAATAAGATCTGCCTGAGCCAGGCCAGGGCTGCTGCGTGGGCGCTGGGGTGCCCTGTCCTTGGACCTTATATCCCCCCTCCATCATCAGGCTGACTCTCACAGCTGCCACTCAAAACAGGTAGACAGGGGCGGCAGGTCCAGTGGGGGAAACCAAGGCTCAGGGAGACCTGTCAGGCAGGTGGTACGTGGCAGCCTGAGTAGAACTCAGAGCTCTTCTGCCCATTGGCAGGTCCCGGGAAGGAAGGCCGGAGGGTGCGAGCAGAGGGCCCCAGAGAGCACAGCCTCTGGGGACAGGAGGGGATGAGACAGGCTGCAGGAAGGGTGGGCAGGAGACCCTGGAGGACGCAGGCCAGGGGCCGGGCCCCAGAGCAGCCCTGCAGGGCCAGCAGAAGGAAGGGTGGTCCCAACCCCCTATAGCCCAACGTGGGTGCCCAGGGTCAAGCTGGGTGACTTTGCACACCTCTGGGGGCCCTATCCCCTCTGCCAGAGCTCTCGGCCACAGCTTCTGGCAAGGGCAGACGGGCCTTTCAACGGTGGACCTTGAGGAACGCGAGCCCTCGGCTTCCCAGTGGGCCAGGGGCTTTTCATTGCCACCACCGCACCTGGGCTTCCAACAGACTTGCGCAGTGGGGCTCCAGAATGCTAGCTCTCAGGTGAGGCTCAGAGAGGAGCAGCGATGTGCCCAAGGTCACACAGCACAGGCAGGGGACCCATGCTGAAGGCTTCCTTGACACACAG
>SJYA01013377.1:0-10548 GCA_006410615.1 Neotragus moschatus
GCGCGAGGAAGGAGGGGTGGGGGCGTTCCACGGGAAGGAGGGCCGGAGCCCCGGAGATGCCGCCCGGCAAGGTCCTGCAGCCGGTCCTGAAGATGAAGGTGGACGAGCTCTTCCTGTGCTGGCTTAGCGAGTCCAGCACGCAGGCGATGCTCCGGGACTGCTTGCGGAGGATCCAGATGCCCGCGAGGGCCGAGAGGGGCGCGGGAGACGCTGAGCAGCCGGGGCCCCGGCTCGCAGCCGCTGCCCCCGACCCCGCCTGGAGGCCGCGCGCGTGCGAAGGTCCCGGGGCGCCCGGCCCGACCCCCGCGTCCACCGCGCTTCCGGTGGGAGCCGCCTCCAGTGCCCGGAGTGGGCCGCCGGTTCGAGGGCCTCGACGATCCGGAGGGACGAGAGTAGTAAGTTCCTCTTGCTTCTGCTGACGCCTGCGAAGGTAACTGGGGGGTTCCCACCGACATATGGCTGGGGGTGGCCGAGGCAGGTGGAGGAATGTCAAGCGTGCTAACCGCTTGAGTGTCTAGGCTGTTTCCTTCAGTGACCAGGGATCAATTCAGTCGCCCAGTCATGACCGACTCTGCGACCCCATGGACTTCTGCACGCCAGGCTTCCCTGTCCATCACCAACTCCCAGAGCTTGCTCAGACTCATGTCCATCCAGTCGTGATGCCATCTAACCATCTCATCTTCTCCCCTCGCCCCCAAATAAGTCCTTCCCACTGAAAAGTACTGTCTTCAGCATCTTCCACATTGATCATGTTTTTGGAGTTTGTTGACAGTTGGTTTTAGTTATGCAGGCATGGCTGGTTTTTTTCCTGCTCTGCTTAGTTTGTGAACCTTGACATTTTATCCCAAATTCGTCTACCTTTGTCACTGAGTTTCGACAACAGCGCTTCCCTGGTGGCTCAGATGGCAAAGATCTGCCCACAATGCAGGAGACCTAGGTTCATTTCCTGGGTGGGGAAGATCCCTGGAGAAGAAAATTGCTACCCACTCCAATATTTTTGCCTGGAGAATCGCATGGACAGAGGAGCCTGGCAGGCTACAGTCCAAGGGGCCACAGAGAGTCTGCCATAACTGAGGGACTAACAGTTTTTCTACAGTGATGACAGTTGGACAGCAGTGCATTTAAAAGTAAAGTGTTGGTTAAATGTAATGAAGTGTCTCCAGGTGTTTATGGAAAAAACATGGGGGAAACAAAAGGAAAAGTGTGGTGGGTGCATATTGTTCCCCTTGTTGTTTTGTTGTTTAGTCATGCCAAACTCTTCAAGACCCGGTGGACTGTAGCCCGCCAGACTCCTCTGTCTGTGAGACTTTCCAGGTAAGAGTGCTGGAGTGGTTACCATGCCCTTCTCCAGGGAGCTTCCTGGTCCAGGGGTTGAACCCCAGTCTCCTACCTCTCCTGCATTAGCAGGTGAGTTCTTCACTGCTAGTGCCAGCTTAGAAGCCCAGACGCACTGAGGGCGGCTGTAAATCGGCAGGAAGCTTGTGTTGCTCGCCTCCTGCTGTGCAGCTCGGTTCCTAACAGGCTGCAGACTGGTCCACGGCTCAGGTGTTGGGGACCCCTGCTCTTGACGTCTTGCCTCAGCCCCCCTCCCCCCCTAAAATGAGGAGGTGGCTGTGTGAGGAGAGCCAGGGCTTGGTTCGTGACCCCATAAATTGTGTGAGTCCTCCTGGGACTGGAACTGTGTACAGAAAATTTGAGGAGGGAAGCTTTGATGCCTGAGAAAGACCTCATTTATGCACGGCAGGCAGAAAGCCACAGAGTGTGGGCGTGAAATTCCTCAGGCCAGAGTGGTGTTTCCCCAAGGGAGACACCAGCTTCTGCCTGGAAGGATGCGACCTGGCCTCGGTGTGGGGCTGGAATAGTTGGGGCAGGAGGGCAGGAGGGCGTCTGTTGAATGAAAGAAGTGCTCACGGGGGTGGGTAAGACTGAAGACTCATTCTCTGGTCTGTAGTTTCCGTGACCAGATAGAGTAAGTCGCCGTGAAGACCCAGTTTTTGGTTTTTTGTTTTAAATATTTACTTATTTTTATTTATTTATTTGACTGCACCAGAGTCTTACTTGTGGCCTGTGGAATCTAGTTCCCTGACTGGTGATCGAACGCAGGCCCCTTGCTTTGGGAGCCCAGAGTCTTAGCCAGTGGGCTACCAAGGAAGTCCACCGAGGACCTGGTTTTGAGGAGAAGCAGAATGGCTCTCTCCTAACCGTCCCGAGAGGTTTCAAGGAGTGACGGGGACCTGCCTGTGGAGCAGTGGTTGGCTCCACACTGCGCAGGGGGCACAGGCCCACACGTGGTGAGGGGACTCACCACCAGCATTCTGCTGTGGCCAGAAAACTGCTGATGGGCCTTGTCTGGGGCCTGAAGGTGGCTTTAAACACGTCTCGGTGAGTGCAGAGTTTATGTCTTCAGCTGAATTTTGAGAGGCCAGTAACCCACAGAGGAGTGTTGTCATTGGGTAACATGATAAGACTTCTTTGGCCCCAGGAAATGGATAGTTAATGTTAGGAAAATGTTCCTCCATAAAATGCATGAGAACAGTTCTGAGTTTGTGTTCCCTAGGAGCCAACAGGAAGTGGAGAAACCCCCCGTGGAGCTTTCCTGGTGGCTCAGTGGCAAAGAACCCACCTGCCGATGCAGGAGACGCAGGTTCGATCCCGGAGTCAGGCGGATCCCCTGGAGGAGGGCACGGCAGCCCACTGCAGTCTTCCTGCCTGGAGACTCCCGTGGACAGAGGAGCCAGTGGGCTGCAGTCCAGGGGTCACAGAGTCGGACACGCCCGAGCGAGTCAGCAGCGGTGTCAGGGCTCTCTGTGTGGGGTCTGCAGGCAGCTCTGCTGTGAGACTCGCAGGCTCGCACATTTCTCCGCACTCGTTGCCCCGCTTTGTTGTTGGTCTAACATGTCGTTTGAACACAAAACGCTGTTAGTTTTTCTTTTTTAATGCTTTGAGTTCCATTCTTTCACGGCTCTTAGGTACGCCATCCAATCTACGAAACGTGCGACTCCCAGGCCATCAGGGCTGGCCTCTGTTTTCCTCCTAAAGCGTTCTGGTTTTCCCTTTTGCGTTTGGAGCTCTGCTCCGCCTCTCTTCAGTTTCTGTGAGTGGTGGAAGACATCCAGGTGGCCAGCGGGCTTTGAGATCGCTCTGTTCCTGCTGAGCTGCACTCTGAGTTGCGCTGTCGAGAATCAGCCAGCCTTGTGCGTGTGGGTCTGTTTCCTGACCTCTGATCCCGTGATCTGTGTTTGAAATCTCACTCTGCAGCCCTTTGGGGATGAACCTGTGGAAAGCAAGTGGCGTAGGGCAACCCTGTTCTTTTAAAACAGTGTGAGAGTCTCAGATGTCCTCTGACCTCAGGCTGTCCTAACGTTCTCATCTCCATGTAGCCCTGAGTATCAGCTTGTCAGTGTCCACGGGAAAGCCTGTTGGAGTTTTGCCTGGGGTTGCGTTGAGTCTGTAGATCAGTCTCGCACCACTAATACCTTAAAAATGTCGCGTTTCCCGCCCACGAGCTCTGGATGTGTTTCTGTCTCCTTGCATCTCATCATTTTCCATCAGTGACGTTGCCTGTGTTCCACTGCTTTGCCTCCTTGGTGAAGTTTATTATCTGCTTGTTTAGACATTTAGTGCTTCGCCTGTTTGTAGATACAGGGCGTCCAGTTACCTGTGATTTGATGTGACCTCACTCTGTACTGGTTTAGTCCTGGTTTAGGGTCATGGTTTAGCCCTGGTTGAGGGCTCTGGTTCAGTGCGGGTCCAGTCCACGTTCAGTTTGGATTCAGTCCCTGTTCAGTTTGGTCCACATTCCGTTTACTTTCAGTCCTCGTTCAGTCTGGGTTCAGTCCACGTTCAGTCCAGGTTCAGCCCACGTTCAGCCTGGCTTCAGTCCTTGTTCAGTCCAGGTTCAGCCCACGTTCAGCCTGGTTCAGTCCTTGTTCAGTCCGGGTTCAGTCCACCTTCATTCCGGGTTCAGCCCATGTTCAGTGCACGTTTAGTCCAGAGTTAGCTTCCTCACCTCCCGGGACTGCCTTCTGCCCTGGGGGAAGGTGTGGGGTCCCCATGAGGAGGAGGAGGGGCACAGGGTCCCATAGGAGGGTGATGCAGGGTCTCGTGAAGAGAAGAGGAGCTTTGAGGCGGCACCCTGGTCAACAGCGTCAGGTGGCCCGCGTCCTCCCGGTCCCCGGCCTGGGCAGAGAGCGCTCGGGCCGTGCAGGGCACTTCTGCGGCGTCCCTGCTGGTGGAGAGGGGCTGGCTTAGTTTTGGAAGATGAGGCGCTTTCCCGTCAGCTTTCATAGGACTCGGAAAGCTGTGCACACAGCTCCTCTCTCTCACCCTCGGCCCTGAGGCACCAGGGCTCTGGGCCAGGGCCCCCGTCTGAGGTCTCTTCTCCAGCTGCAGGGGCCCGTGCACCCGCCACTTTTCCCAGAGTGCTCCCCACGGTCACGTGCCTGGCCCTCCTCCCGGGGCCCCGCCGAGCACTGCTCCCGGACCGCGGGGCCTGGTGCTGTGTCGGGGGACCCTGGCCGTGTCGCTGGCTCCCAGCTCTCGGATCCTTGCGCCGAAGATGTCTGGGCTCAGCCCTCATGAGGGCCTGTCTCAGCAAAGGGTCAGTCTCTTCCTCATGCCCGACCCTGTGCGGCCCCATGGGCTGCAGCCCGCCAGGCTGCCCTGTGCACAGGACTCCAGGCAGGGACACTGGAGTGCTTTCCTGCTTCCTCCTCCAGGGCACCTCCCTGACCCAGGGCTTGAACCCAGGTCTCTTGCCTTAGCAGGCGGGCTCTTTACCCCTGAGCCACCTGGGCAGCTGCTGTGGTCTCAGGGAGGCGCCTGCGGAGTAACTGCTGCGTTTTAAGGCTCGGAAGCATTTCTGACTCCTTTTAAGATTCACTTCTAATTGGAGGACAGTTGCTTCACAACGTTGTGTTGGTTTCTGCCGTGCATCACCATGAGCCAGCCATAGGCACACACATGTCCCCTCCCCCTTGGACCTCCCTTCCACCTCCCTCCCACCTCCCTCCCCATCCCACCCCTCTAGGTTGTTTCTCTTCTCAAGACTCCGTCAAGTGGTGTCCCAGAGGGGCTGCACCGTGGGTGTTCCCTGCCCGCAAGCAGCCCAGGGTTCCAGCCACCCATCCGTGGTGGGCACCTGACCGTCCCCGTCCGCAACACGGCTCTCTGTGGCGCCATCACAGTCTCCCTGGAGGCCGTGCTCTCCAGCCTTCTTGCCCTCATGCATCTTCTCTGCGGGGTGTGTCTTCAGACGCTCTTCTGTTCTGCACCCTGGTTGGCTACCGCTTCTCATTCCTGTGTCTGTTCTGGGTGCAGCGGCTCCATGTGTCGCTATGGGATTTGCAGGCTGTCTCTGTAGGCCTGACCTGCCGTATGCTTCATCTCTCGTACCAGTTCTGCGTGAGTGCCGAGTTGCCTCAGTCGTGTCTGACTCTTTTTGACCCCGTGGACTGCAGCACGCCAGGCTTCCCTGTCCTTTACTGTCTCCCAGAGTTTGCTCAGATTCATGTCCATCGAGACAGTGAGGCCATCCAACCATCTCTTCTGTCGTCCCCTTCTCCTCCTGCCTTCAGTCTTTCCCAGCATCAGGGTCTTTTCCAGTGAGTCAGCTCTTCGGATCAGGTGGCCAAAGTATTGGAGCTTCAGCAGCAGTCCTTCCAGTGAATATTCAGGACTGATTTCCTTTAGGATGGACTGGTCGGATCTCCTTGCAGTCCAAGGGACTCTCAAGTGTCTTCTCCAACAGCAGTTTCACAGCCTCAGTTCTTAGGCACTTAGCCTTCTTTATGGTCCAGTTCTCACATCTGTACGTGGCTACAGGAGAAACCACTTATACTGGAAGTTTGCATGTCTCAATCACCGCCTTCATCCTCACACGTACCCCCTTCCCCTGGAAACTACAAGGCTGACCTGTTTTCCTCTGAGTTGGTTTCTGAAGCATAATTGATCTACAACACTATGTCAGTTCCTGGTGGAGAACATGTTTGTTGGTGGTGTTCAGGCACTCAGTCGTGTGCAACTCTGCGAGCCCGTAGACTGTAGCCCGCCAGGCTCTTCTCTCCATGGCATTCTCCAGGCAAGAGTACTAGAGTGGGGTGCCATTTTCTTCTCCAGGGGGTCTTCCCCACCCAGGGATCGAAACTGAGTTTCCTACACTGGCAGGTGGATTCTTCGCCACTGAACCATCTGGGAAGCCCAGCACAGAACCCAGTGATTTGATATTTCTATATATTTCAACAAGTCTGTGATTTCTTACTGTACAAAGACATTACGGTAATAAGTGACCGTGTTCCCTAGTTTTAAGCGTTTATTTAATCTTGATGTGGACCACCCTTACAGCTTTTAATGGGTTTGTCACCATACTCCTTCGGTTTCAGGTTTTGGTTTTTGGCTCCCAGGGCAGCTGGGATCTTAGGTCCCTGACCAGGAATCCACCCTCACCCCCTGTACTGGAAGGGGGAGTTGTCATCCCTGGACCCCCAGAGAAAGCGTTCCCCTCACCTCCCGGCCTCCCTGACGGTGAGAGGGCATGGCCACCCGGCCTGTCAGTCAGGGCCCCCAGCTGGTTCTGGGGGTGGGAGCACACTCTGCCTCCCCTGGGAGGACCAGCGAACTGGTGGGACTGGCCACTCTGCGGGTGCACTTTCCGCGGCGGGGTGGGGCGAGAGTGATCCGCAGGCCAGGCAGCCTGGCAGTCTCTGAGCCTCTGGTGCCCCTGCTGACACCCTGAAATGAGAAGGCTGTCCTGAGCACAGCTACCCCGGCGTGCTGTTGGGGGCCTTCCTGCGTGCTGTGAGGGCCACCCTGACCTCACACCACATGTGACGGCGCCGTGGTCACCGAGTGGTAGACGCTCTGCCCCAGACCGCCCCCGAGTCTGCAGAATTGGGGGGCATGGGGGTCAGCTGCCGAGGCCCAAGTCCATGAGGATGTTCTGGGAACGGGAGGACGGAGCGGGGCTGAGAGAGGGGCAGAGGCAGAGGGCAGGCACACCACAGGGGGGCTCCTGAGCAGGAGTTTGGGGCAGGTGACGCTGCAGCCGGAAGAGGCTGCATCCGTGTGATTCCCACTGGGGACACGGGATGAGCGGAGCACGGAGACAGGGAGGACGGCTGGGGCTGGGGAGGGGGCGTGAATCAGCTGAGCCCAGGGACTCCAGGGCAGGGGCTGGGGCAGGGACCTCCTTGGCTGTCCGTGCTGACACCTTCGCCTCCAAGGCAGCGAGTGCGATCGCTGGTCCACCAGTTAAGATCTAAGATCCCACAGGCCCCGGGGCCAAAAACCGAAAACGTGAAGCAGAAGGAATGTTGTAACAAATTCATTAAAACCTTTAAAAAGTGGGCCACATAGAAAATGCTTTAAAAAACTTCAAGAACGTACAGTCCCAGGGCAGCAGGCCTGCCGAGTGAGGCCGAAGTGGTTTGCGGGACCAGACACACCCTGGGGAGAGTGTTCTGCTTCAGCACAGCCTTGTCCACGTGGGCTCCTCACCGCAGTGATGCGGGCTCCTGTCTCTAACAGCCGCAGTGCCCGCTCAGGGTGTTCCTGACGGGAACCTGGGCCCTGCAGGCGGTTCTGGACTTTCTGCCCTCTTTCTGTAAGACAAACACGGCTGGAAAGAAAAGAGCCCCAAACCCGAAGTCCATTAGAGAGGCAGGAAGAGGGTGGGTGGGTGAAGAGGCTCCTGACCCGCAAGGCCATTTCCCCAGACAGCTCTGTCCGGGAGCAGGGAAGGAAGGGCGAAGGGACAGGCGTCCCTGGGGTCCTGCGACGTCAGGGGTGGGACCGTCAGGCCAGAGGTAGACTGTGTGTGTGTTCAGGGGGCGAGGGGAGTGGGCTTGGCTCTCTGGGGAGTCCACCCCCACGTCAGGGCCCGGGTTCTGTTTGCAGGGTTCCCAGTAAACAATGGTCTGAGTCGGATTCTGTCCATCTCCGTGTTCTGGTTCTCATCACGCTGTACACCCGTGTACACTCCGGAATGCGGTAGCACCCTCACTGGCAGGCGCACCCCGAGTTTCTACTGGAGAGCAGAGTGTGTCTTCCGCAGGTTGAGTGTACATCTTCCCAGCTGGTGGTTCAGAGCGTAGAGAACGCGCCGCCAGTGTAGGAGACCTGGGTTCGATCCCTGGATGGGGAAGATGCCCCCGGAGAAGGAATTGGCCGCTGACTCAGATAGTCTTGCCTGGAGAATCCCACGGATCGAGGAGCCTGGCGGGCCACGGTCCATGGGGTCGCACAGTCAGAGATGACTGAGCGACGAACACTTTGANCTGGATGGGGAAGATGCCCCCGGAGAAGGAATTGGCCGCTGACTCAGATAGTCTTGCCTGGAGAATCCCACGGATCGAGGAGCCTGGCGGGCCACGGTCCATGGGGTCGCACAGTCAGAGATGACTGAGCGACGAACACTTTGACTGTTTTTTCCTACACTCCTATGTGCGCGTGGGTGGTGACCTCCAAAGCCCTTCTTTTGCCGCCAGTTTCCAGAGGGAACAGCTCTTGGGCCACAGGCAGGCTGCGGGCCCGCGCGCCCGGGCCGCTTGCTCTGTCCTAGGTTCCAGCTTTGTCCTGGGCTAGCTGCCGGCATCTGGAGAGAAGGCCAGGTCCCACCCGGGGGAGCCCGCGGATCGCAGCCCCACAGCGGCGGGCCTCGGCGGCCTGTGTGCGGGCTGAGCCGACCAAGGCTGCGGGGGTTCGGGGGGCGGCCGCCTCCCTCCCCGCACAGCGAGCCTGCCCGGGGCGGGCGCCCTGCCTCGGGTCTGCCCCGCAGAGCGCACCGGGGCCCTGGGAGGGGCCGCCCGCCGCCTGCTGGCCGCGCCTCCCCTGCCCGCGCTGTGCGCGCCCGCCCCACCGGAGGAATGCGCGCGCCCGGGGCCCGGCCCCCAGAGCGCCGGCCGGCGACGCATGGAGCGCGCTGAGCCCGGCCGCCCGGACCGCCGCGACCCCGCCAGCCCCGGCCAGCCGCAGCCCCGCGAGCGCGCCCGGACCGGGCCGCAGCGGCCCACGCGAGCCGACATGCGGCTCCGCGACCTCTCCCTGCGCCAGGACCCCGACCTGCGGCAGGAGCTGGCCTCGCTGGCCCGCGGCTGCGATTTCGTACTGCCCTCGCGCTTCAAGAAGCGGCTCAAGGCCTTCCAGCAGGTGCGGGCGCGGGGCTGCTGCGTCCACTCAGCCCCGGAGAGGATCGGGGCGGGGGGCTGCCCGTGTTGGGGGGTGGGGGCTTCACCTCCGCCCGGGAACAGCGCCCCTGCGCGCGGAGGGCAGGTGTGCGGCCGTGAAGTTTGTTGGGACAGCCGCTCTGAAGAGAGGCGCCCACAGCTCCTTTCTGGGAGTTTCAGCCGCGAGGACCGCGGTGCCTGGAAAACGCCTGCGGAGCGGATTGAGCGGGCTGGGGAGGCCTTAGCTCCGGCTTCGCAGGCGCGCAGGCAGGCAGCCTCCCCGCATGGTCGGAGCGCGGCGCCCGCCGCTTTAACGCAGCGCTCTCAGGACGCGAGCGCTTGTGGACTTTGAGCGCTTTGGAGGAAGCGCGTCGCTCGGCAGTTTCAGCAGGCACTCGGCCGTTAAACCTCTCGGTGCTTCTCCCCCGCGGGTGCGAAAGCAAAGCCGGTCTCTCTCTGCCAGTGCGTCGTGTGTAGTTTATAAAGTTGAGTAAAGGGACCGGGGCATGTAGAACCCGCGGCCACCCTGGGGTCTTCTGGTAATGGCAGGTTCGGCTGTCTTAGGGATGTTTGGCACTGCGAATCGCTTGTATTTTCTCCCAGGCGAGGAGTTAAGGTCATCTAGTGGCCTCAAGAAAGCAAACAGTCGCCGAATTACATACCGGCCTCTCTGGGGTGGGAAAAGCTTGCTTCCTGTTGGTACTTTAAATCGAGTGTTTCCCCCATGCTGGGACCATGTCTGAGCTTTTAGAGAGCTACTGGGTCTTCTTTTTTTCTTTCTGATGGTGTCTTCCTAACGTGTGAGCGGGTGACGCTTGTAAATTGGTGCCTCGTTTGGGCAGGAAAGCCTGTTCAGACTCGGAGTGTGCGATCAGATGAGGCTGGTCTGCTTTTACAGACGGAGCGGCACGTCTGCTGGCTGCTGTTTAAGTGGTGCACAGTAGTGCTGGGCTGTCCCGGGATCCGGGAGCCCTCCCCCTGTGGTGGCCGGGCCTTGATGTTCTTGGGCGGGGGAGGGGAGCCCCGGCTACAGGCAGGAGCTTCAGGAAAGCCTGATTTTCCCAGGACAGCTGTGTGTCTTATAGAGTCACTCAGGCCTTTCAGAGGAAGCAGTTTCAGGTTACAGAAAACACATCCCAGCGATCTTTCCTGGGAATGAGGGCGCCTGCCCTGGGCAGCGAGTGCTCCTCAGGTGCAGAATTCAGCTCTGGAGGGGGGAGTGTCCCGGGGAGAGTGTTGGGGAGGGGAGCTCCCCTGGTAAGGACAGGTTCGGCTGTCTTAGGGATGTTTGGCACTGTGAATCGCTTGTATTTTCTCTCAGGCGAGGAGTTAAGGTCATCTAGTGGCCTCAAGAAAGCAAACAGTCATGGCTTCACCTCTCAGTGTT
>SJYA01013378.1:0-11074 GCA_006410615.1 Neotragus moschatus
GTTCCTATAATATTTTGATTTTTACACGGAAATTCTCACAACTGCAGAATTTCAAAATAAGTTTTATCTGTCTCCTGAGCATACACCCCAAAAAAATGAGAGCCTGTGTCCCCCTAGGGACAGAGGAGAACAGTCATCGCAGCCAAAAACTGGAAGTTGCACACATAGCCACCGAGAGAAGAATGAACGAGTCCACGGTGGTGCACTCGTGCTACGGATTACTACACAGCAGTCAACAGCACGACTCCCAGCCACACCAGACAACAAGGGCAAGCCTCCCAGACACAACGGTGAACAGAAGACGCCAGGCACCACAAAGCCATCATTTTCATACATGGTCCAAGAAAAGGCAAAGGCAACCAACGCCGCCAGAAGTCAGCGCTGGTCTTCGGGGAGGAGGCATGTACTGTGGAGCTGCCCTTAGGATTGGACCCTTTGCTTTATATGAATTATATCTCATAAAAAAGGTAATTTTTTCAGACTGCAATAAATTGCAATTCTTAATTATAACGCATACTGTTGAGATGTGATAAATAAATGTGCTCAGTCACTTCAGTCGTGTCCTCCTCTGCGATGCTGTGGACTGTAGCCCGCCAGGTTCCTCAGTCCACAGGACTCTCCAGGCAAGAATACAGGAGTGGGCAGCCGTGCCCTCCTCCAGGGACCCACGGATTGAACCTGAGTTCCCTGCGCCTCCTGCATTGCAGGTGGATTCTTTACCCACTGAGCCACCAGGGAAGCCAATAAATAAAGACTGTAATAAATAGACTAATGAACAGTAGGGACTCAGTAAATATTTGCTTTCTGGATGAATGCATAAAAGGTTCACGGCCAGCCCTACCAGGAACCAGCCGTGCACTGACCCTGCGTAGGTCTCTCTACATCTCTGAGTCTCAGCTTTCTCATCCAAAATATTCGACTCAGAATTATCAACGTACAATGTACAAGGCGGCTATCAACCTGGGACATATGCAGAGGGATGTCCAGCGTGACCAAGCCCTTTATGAGCTGTACATGCTGGGCACAGCTGACTCCCACCCTGCCCCAGCTCCCCATCTCTCCAGGCACCAGGACCCCAGAGCCCCAAAGGGCTGGAGGCAGCTTCTCAGAGAGTGAGATCACACTGGAAAGCCAGGCCTGGGGACCTCTGAGGCCTGTACTGAGCACACAGAAGGCCTATTGACTTCCTCCCAAAATTCCCCAGAGCCACAGCCAAGATGAAGCCTGGACCCAGTTACTCATCTGTTCTGCCTTGCACTCAACGCCCAGTGCAGGGCAGGGGCCCGGGCTGCCAGGAAGGCAGCTGGAGGTGCCAGGCTCCCAGAGGTGCTTGGGAAGGGAGGGATTTTCCACCGGCACCAAGCCAGGGGCCCCCGTGCGAGGAGGCTGGGAGACAGGATGGTTGTACTGAGCAAGGGGAGAAAAATCCTGAGCTGAGAGTGGCGGTCTGAGGCCGAGTCCTCCTCACAGACCCTCAGCATGGTCCACTTACGGGACCCAGGGGCCTCCGGGGGCCACAGGGAGCAAGCAGGGGTGGGTGGGGCAAAGCCAGCTGCCCGTGGGGTGGATGCACCCACCCCCACCCCTGTGACCCCTCCGAGCATCACCCAGGGGAGCAAACCCACCCCCACCCCCACGCTGCCTCCGAGCATCACCCAGGGGGAGCAAGGCAGCTCTGCTCAGCGGGGACAGCAGGGGCCCCGGGCCCCCACCTTGACGTTCTCCTCCGTCAGGCCCTTCTCCACTGAGTCCGCCGCATTCTGCCGGATGCGATGCAGGAATGCCTGGAAGAGAGAAGCAAGGAGAGGTGAGCTTCCACGCTGCCAGTCCCCTGGAGGCGGCACAAAAGGAAGGTCACGAGTTCAAGCGCCAGCGAGGCCCTGGACACAGGCAGGTAAGAAGCAAAAACCTATTCACACACAAAAAGCCAACACATCTTTATGGAGCACCTACCTGGCCAGGCTCTGCGGAGACCAACACGAGCCCTGCACCAAGGAGCTGTGCTGACCCCTGCATCGTCGCCCAGGGGACCCTCGTGGAGTGCAATCTGTCTTCCCATAATTTTTCTTGTTTAGAAACTTAACTTCTAAATAATAACCATTCACAGGGCTCAAAAGTCAAAACTATAGGAACTTCCCCAGTAGCCCAGTGATTAGGAGGACTCCACGCCCCCACTGCAGGGGATGTGGGTTTGATCCCTGGTTGGAGAACGAAGATTCCAAATCCCAAAATTTAAAAAAAAAAAAAAAATATATATATATATATATATATATACACACACACACATACATATATAGTCAAAATTGGAAAAGTGCGTTTCCAACACCCCAGCTCCCATCCATCTAGTCTCTTTCTCCCCCACAGGAACCACAGCTCCTTGTGTCTTGTGAAAACTTCCAAATAAACAAACATGTGTTGATCAAAAAGTACCAAGTTTCCGTTATTAGAAAAATAAATTCTGGGGTTCTAGTGTATAGAAGAGCAATTATAGGCAATAATACTATATTGTATACTTAAAGCTGCACTATGACGGCAATCATTTTGCAATATATAAATGTACTGGAGCAGGTGGTACATCTTAACTTTACACAGTTACATGTCAGTTATACCCCAAAAAAGCTAAGAAAGAATAAACGCACATATAAATGTACCCCGATAAAGCTAGGAAAGAATAAACACACATATAAATTTATGCACACACACGTAAATTCCTGTTTTCCCCTTTATCCACACCAAGAGATAGCAGCACATGCAGCATGCCCTGGACCTCCTTCCTCCACTGAGCGTAGCTTAAAGATCCCCCATCACAACCCAGGCAACACCCTCATTCTCCTTTTATGGCTGCCCAGGATGCTACTGCGTGGATGAACCTCAGTCATCCTGCCACTTTTCTCAAGGGCTTGGAACAGAGAAATCATTTCCCCCTTCTGTGATGTGAGACAATAAAGGTGGGGCCTGGCAGGAGTGGTCGTGGGGAACAGGTGAACACACGACCACTGGAGGGGGGCGGCTGTTCGCCCCCTCGAAGTGCAGCCACGTGGGAGGGCAACAGGCCCAGGATCACCAGATGTTCTGGAGGAGTTATTATTATTTTTTCCCAAGAGAAGCCAAACATTAGGATTTTTTTTTTTAAAGCAAAGTCTCCCAGCTTTTATTATTATTATTATTATTTTTATTTTTAAAGCGTTTGGGATTTTTGTTGCTGTTTTGCTTTCTGGCCATGCTGCACAGCATTTGGGATATCAGTTCCCTGACCAGGGATCAAACTCACGGCCTTGCAGAGGAAGCACAGCGTCCGAATTGCTAGACCACTAGAGACGTCCCTCCCCGCTTTTAAATGGTGGCAGAAGAGCCATCTGTTTTTGCAAGGAACTATGTTTCAGGGGTTGAGCATGAAAGCTGGGGACCGGAGTGGAGGGGTGCAGCCACGCTGATGAGCAACGACAGCGGCCTGGCGCTGCTGGGTGGCACGGACGCGCCACTGAGAAGTCAGGGGAATGGACTTGGCCGGGGGATGAAAGCCAGCCCCTGAGGGAGACTGAGGTTTGCCCCGACCCCAGGACTTGCCCCAGGCTGACCTGGCATCAGCCACAAGGAGCCCCCTGTGAAGACAACTTCACGGTCCACAGATCAGGAGGCGGCACAGCGGCCTGCCGGTCACCCTCGCCACCGCACGTGGGTGGAAGACAGGGGAAACCTCTGAGGTGTCGGATCCTCTCTCATCACCCAAAAGGGCATCCGTGGATGTCACGACAGCCTGGGCGCCTGCAGACTCTGCTCTCCCAGGAAGACACTCACCGGCGCGCCACAGGGCAGGTCTCAGAGAGGAAAGTTGGGGACAGCAAGGTGGCCTTGCTGCTCTGTACACACTCACTGCGATGCACTCGCGACCAGTCCCTGCAGCCCAAAGTGTACATCCCCCGCCTGGACTCCGCTAAATTCCTGATAGCTGGACAACTCCACCTAGATGTCCGGGTCAGCGTCAGTCACTCAGTCGTGTCCAGTTCTGTGTGACCCCACGACTGTAGCCCATCAGGCTCCTCTGTCCCTCAGGCTGCTCCAGGCAAGAACACTGGAGTGAGTTGCCACGCCCTCCTCCAGGGGATCTTCCCAACCCAGGGATAGAACTCAGGTTTCCTACATTGGGAAATGGATTCTTTACCATCTGAGCCACCAGGGAAGGCCAGATGTCCAAGAGCCATCTCAAACTTAATGCATCCCAAACCTAGTTCCTGAATTTCCCTCCAAACCCACACAGCACCAGGCCCTTCCCAGCCTGACAAATGGCACTTCTGTCCTTCAGGATCTCCAACCGAAGCCCCCCAGTCATCCTCAACCCCCTCTTTCTCTGGCACTTCATTTCCATCCATCAGCAAATGCTATCACAGCTTCACCTTCAACGTGTTTTTTCAATCAGACCACTTCTCCCGACATCCTCCGTCACCTGCCTGGCCCAAGTCACCATCACGCCTGCCTGGACTGCAATCCCCTCCTCCCTGCTCCTTCCACCATACACACAACCTGAGGGATCCTTTTAAGTATGTGAATCAGATCTTATCAATCCATGGCTTAAAACTTTCCATGGCTACTCAATACACTTTAAAAAAGAAAAATCACATCTTCCCACAGCCCATCAGGTCCCCATGCACCAGTCAGTCTCTCAGAACTCCCCTTCCAGCCCTCCATTCCCACCTCACACCTCAACAGCCTTCAGCCACATCTTTAGTCTCTCTACTCCTTCCACCTGCCAGGCTCGCCCCTGCCTCAGGACCTTTGCACATGCTGCTCCTACGGGCAGGATATGTTCTCCCATCTGTTCTGGACCAGCTCCTTCTCCTTCGTCACTCCTTAGCTCAAACGTCACCTCCTCCAGGATGCCCACCTTGTCTTCATGCACTTATCACCTTCTCATCTTGCATTAGTGAAGTCGCTCAGTCCTAACCGACGCTTTGTGACCCCACGGACTGTAGCCTACCACGCTCCTCCATCCATGGGATTTTCCAGGCAAGAGTACTGGAGTGGGTTGCCATTTCCTTCTCCAAAGGATCTTCCCAACCCAGGGACTGAACCTGGGTCTCCCGCATTGTAGGCAGACACTTTAACATCTGAGCCACCCGGGAAGTCCAAAGTGAAAGCGAAGTCACTCAGTCGTGTCCGACTCTGCGACCCCATGGACTGTAGCCTACCAGGCTCCTCCGTCCATGGATTTTCCAGGCAAGAGTACCAGAGTGGGTTGCCATTTCCTTCTCCAGGGGATCTTCCCAACCCAGGGATCGAACCCAGGTCTCCTGCACTGTAGAGAGACGCTTTATTAAGAGCCCATTTGTCAGACAGAAAGACTAAGATCAAGCAATCTACACCAGCTCCTAGAGGAAAGGCAAAAATAAGGGAGCATGGTTGGGATGAAACCTTTACCCCAATCCAAAAACAAAGGTCAGGCTTGGAAACCGATGATTTGGCTTTAAACAGCGTTCCTCCTCCTTCCTGCTGTGTGACCTCGGGAAAGTGCGCCGGTCTCTCTGAGTCTCAGTTTGCGTGCGTGCGTGCGTGTGTGCATGTTAAGTTGCTTAGGTTGTGTCCGACTCTTTGCAAACTTATGGACCATAACCCACCAGGCTCCTCTGTCAATGGGATTCTCCAGGTATGAATACTGGAGTGAGTGGCCACTCCCTCCTCCAGGGGACCTTCCTGATCCGGGAATAGAACGTGCGTCTCTTACGTCTCCGGCATTGGCAGCGGGTTCGTTACCACTAGCGCCACCTGGGAAGCCCCGCATCTCAGTTTACTCTTCGCAGATACGTAGATCATAGTCATACCATCCTGGCTTTCAGAACGTATTAGGATAAAGTGAATAGGAGCTCCATGAGGGCAGAGTCCTTGCCAGTCTTCTTCCCAGCTGGACCCTCAGGGCCTAGACCTGCTCCTGGCACACAATAAGCCCTTGGGAATCAAAGGAAGGGCTAAAATTTGCCTGGCGTGGTGCCTGACACACGGCAGGAACCTCAGCTTGGGCCACGTGGAAGACTGATGACCCTTCTTTTTAAAAGACAATGGGCCGGGGGGTGGTCAGCAGACAGGAGTTCCCAGAGGATGTTTTCCCAGGGCCTGCGATGCTGCTGGGAAGTCCAGCCTCCAGTCTCCCCAGACGGGGCAGGAGGACAAGACAGCCTCAGCCCTGTCTCTTATACACATCTCGCCTGCCTGGACTGCAATCCCCTCCTCCCTGCTCCTTCCACCATACACACAACCTGAGGGATCCTTTTAAGTATGTGAATCAGATCTTATCAATCCATGGCTTAAAACTTTCCATGGCTACTCAATACACTTTAAAAAAGAAAAATCACATCTTCCCACAGCCCATCAGGTCCCCATGCACCAGTCAGTCTCTCAGAACTCCCCTTCCAGCCCTCCATTCCCACCTCACACCTCAACAGCCTTCAGCCACATCTTTAGTCTCTCTACTCCTTCCACCTGCCAGGCTCGCCCCTGCCTCAGGACCTTTGCACATGCTGCTCCTACGGGCAGGATATGTTCTCCCATCTGTTCTGGACCAGCTCCTTCTCCTTCGTCACTCCTTAGCTCAAACGTCACCTCCTCCAGGATGCCCACCTTGTCTTCATGCACTTATCACCTTCTCATCTTGCATTAGTGAAGTCGCTCAGTCCTAACCGACGCTTTGTGACCCCACGGACTGTAGCCTACCACGCTCCTCCATCCATGGGATTTTCCAGGCAAGAGTACTGGAGTGGGTTGCCATTTCCTTCTCCAAAGGATCTTCCCAACCCAGGGACTGAACCTGGGTCTCCCGCATTGTAGGCAGACACTTTAACATCTGAGCCACCCGGGAAGTCCAAAGTGAAAGCGAAGTCACTCAGTCGTGTCCGACTCTGCGACCCCATGGACTGTAGCCTACCAGGCTCCTCCGTCCATGGATTTTCCAGGCAAGAGTACCAGAGTGGGTTGCCATTTCCTTCTCCAGGGGATCTTCCCAACCCAGGGATCGAACCCAGGTCTCCTGCACTGTAGAGAGACGCTTTATTAAGAGCCCATTTGTCAGACAGAAAGACTAAGATCAAGCAATCTACACCAGCTCCTAGAGGAAAGGCAAAAATAAGGGAGCATGGTTGGGATGAAACCTTTACCCCAATCCAAAAACAAAGGTCAGGCTTGGAAACCGATGATTTGGCTTTAAACAGCGTTCCTCCTCCTTCCTGCTGTGTGACCTCGGGAAAGTGCGCCGGTCTCTCTGAGTCTCAGTTTGCGTGCGTGCGTGCGTGTGTGCATGTTAAGTTGCTTAGGTTGTGTCCGACTCTTTGCAAACTTATGGACCATAACCCACCAGGCTCCTCTGTCAATGGGATTCTCCAGGTATGAATACTGGAGTGAGTGGCCACTCCCTCCTCCAGGGGACCTTCCTGATCCGGGAATAGAACGTGCGTCTCTTACGTCTCCGGCATTGGCAGCGGGTTCGTTACCACTAGCGCCACCTGGGAAGCCCCGCATCTCAGTTTACTCTTCGCAGATACGTAGATCATAGTCATACCATCCTGGCTTTCAGAACGTATTAGGATAAAGTGAATAGGAGCTCCATGAGGGCAGAGTCCTTGCCAGTCTTCTTCCCAGCTGGACCCTCAGGGCCTAGACCTGCTCCTGGCACACAATAAGCCCTTGGGAATCAAAGGAAGGGCTAAAATTTGCCTGGCGTGGTGCCTGACACACGGCAGGAACCTCAGCTTGGGCCACGTGGAAGACTGATGACCCTTCTTTTTAAAAGACAATGGGCCGGGGGGTGGTCAGCAGACAGGAGTTCCCAGAGGATGTTTTCCCAGGGCCTGCGATGCTGCTGGGAAGTCCAGCCTCCAGTCTCCCCAGACGGGGCAGGAGGACAAGACAGCCTCAGCCGGCACATTGGGCAGAACAGGAAGCTGGGAGCGCGGTGCGGCTGGCCTAGATCAGGGCTTCCTGCCCCACTTTCCCCACAAGTGCACGGCCACAGCGATTGTGCTGGGACAACGCAAGGCTCAGGCCACCCACAGAGGAGCCGCAAACAGGCTGGTGTGCTGGGCACAATCGCAGCTCATGGCCCAGAAAGAATGGGCAGGCAGGGGCTCTGAGTCCGGCCCCCGCGCTGCCCAAGGCACGACTGGCTTTTCCAGGCGGGCACCGATGCCCTTTGTGCATGCGGGTTGGTGAAAGGCACCCTTCAGGGTGACTTCGTGTCCAAATCTTGACAGTTTTGGAACACTTGGCCAAAAGTATCTCTCATCTTGGAAACCTCCCTTGGAGACGAGCCCATTCCCGGGAGTCCCAGGGCCGCCTGCAACCCCCCCTGGCCTGGGCGTCTTTGTCTAGGCCACGTCCATGTGGCACCCCACCCAGGTCACGTCCCTGCCTCCCGGCAAATCCTCCTCTTCTCTTTAAGGACGACGATGACGATGATGAAATATGTCAAGGATCCCTGAATGGTTAGAGAAAATTTAACACCAGAAACACATCACTACCCAGTTTTGGAAAATCTTCTCAGCATTGTGTCAAACCGTGTCCATGCTGGGAAAGATCGAAGGCAGGAGGAGAAGGGGACGACAGAGGATGAGATGGTTGGATGGCATCACCGATGAGATGGACATGTGTTTGACAGGGAAGCCTGGCGTGCTGCAGTCCATGGGGTCGCAAAGAGCTGGACATGACTGAGCGACTGAACAACAACAAATTTGCTTTAAACCATTTTCTAAACGAAATTCATCAAGTCCAGAGGAGGTATAGACTAGGAAGGGACACAGGGGAGAGCCGTGGGTGGGACTGGGATGGGAGGAGCTGGAAATAGTCTACTTCTTGATCTGAGCGGCAGTTACACAGGCGAGTGCATATTCAAAGCCTTATTCTCGGGCACCTGAGATCAGGGCACTTTATCCACGTGCCTCGTGAGTATCAGGCCCTCAATGCAGACGCAGAAAGAAAGGAGTCACTACAGACTGAGGTGAGCTACCTGGGTGCCTGCCCGCCCTGCAAGGCACCAACTGCCCTGGACGCGTGCTCCTTGCCCCCACACAGGCCTGTGCCCACTCACTGGGCATGTGCAAATTGAGAAGCAATAAAGAACACTGTTTTGCGAGTTTACAACGCTTCTATAAGTGATGTGCTTTCAGCAACTTGCTTTTCTCACTCCACAGCACACCTTCCACCTTTGGCCCACATCGACCCGTGCACTTGGCAACACCCACCGTCCACACTCCACCCACACCCCTTGGTTCTTATCCCTGGGGTGCACCCCCGCACCACCTCGGCCACCAGCACCCACATCACTGGGTCTGAGGCCCCTCTTTCACATGCAGAGCAGGCCGCAAAGACAAATGAGGAAACTGAGGCACGTGGGCCCCACAGCAGCCACCTGCTTGATGACACACTGTTCTTGGGAAGGGGCCCAGAACAGGCTCAGCATTGAAAAGTATAATAATAGCAATGACAGATCTACTATTCTTTTGCGGTTGTTACCCTACCTTATACCTTGAGCCTTACTGTATGACAGGTATTAGATCTAAGTGTTTCGCATCCTCAAACAATGCTAGTTCGGTCCTACTATGACTGTGCCCATTTTACAGAGGAGGAAACTGAGGCCCAGTGTAGTAAAGAGCTTACCAAAAGCCACACAGCTAGGAGTTAGCAGAGCTGGGCCTCGAACCCAGGCAATCTGGCCTGGTGATGAGTCTCCAACCCATTTCCAACACACAACAGCACGCAGTAACTGAACAGGACAAACCACACAAGCAGCAGACAGGTAGCAGCTGCCCTCTGGGGTGCTACTGGGGAGCCGTCATCTGTCTGGAACCCATGGCCACAGCCTTGGGAAGAAAACTCTCTCCCTGGAGATGAAAAAGGAGAGATGGAGGCCTCAAAGATGCTCTCTGAGACGGCCACCGGCAACCTGATCACTAAGGGGAGGCAGCCCGCCTGCCCCCAAGGACATCCCTGCCTTGACTGGGGTGACCTCACCAGACATATGGCGAAACCTGAGAGGCCCAGGGGAATGGCACCTCCCAGACCATAACAAAGACAGGAAAGGGGGTGCCCTGAGGACCCCAAATCCCTAGGTGATCTGGGTGGTCCAGGGTCCAGGGAAGCAGAGTGTCACAGAACAGCCACGAATCCAAGTAACAGTAACAAAGTAATACTAACGACAGCATTTTACTTTATTAAATGATGCTTGCTCCTTGGAAGAAAAGCTGTGACAAAACTAGACAGCATATTAAGAAGCAGAGAAATCACTTTGCCGACAAATGTCCATCTAGTCAAGGCTATGGTTTTTCCAGTGGTCATGTACAGATGTGAGAGCTGGACCCTAAAGAAGACTGAGTGCCAAAGAATTGATGCTTTTCAATTGTGGTGTTGGAGAAGACTCTTGAGAGTCCCTTGGACTGCAAGGAGAACCAACCAATCCATCCTAAAGGAAATCAGTCCTAAATATTCATTAGAAGGACTGATGCTGAAGCTGAAGCTCCAAAACTTGGGCCACCTGATGCGAAGAACTGATTCAATGGAAAAGACTCTGATGCTGGGAAAGATTGAGGGCAGGAGGAGAAGGAGACGACAGAGGATGAGATGACTGGATGGCACCACTGACTCGATGGGCATGAGTTTGAACAAGCTCTGAGAGTTGGTGACAGACAAGGAGGCCTGGCATGCTGCAGTCCATGGGGTTGCATAGAGTCGGACATGACTGAGTGAATAACCACAGCAGCATACTTAGGGCTGATTCACATTGATGTATGGCAAAAACCAACACAATCCTGTAAAGCAACTATCCTCCAAATAAAAATAAATTAAAAAAATAATAATAATAACAACAACAGAAAGGGTCTTTGTACAGCCTGCACTAAGCAGCCCCACAAAGGCCAGAGTTTGGGAAGACCCCAAAAGCACAGCAACTCCAGCAAATCCTTTCCTCCATCCACTCTAGCATTTATCCTACAGGAATAGCTAAATCTCACATGTGGCATCAAGATTTAACTTTAGTATCTGATTTTAAATTCTCACACTTGGGGTTTAGTTAAATAAACTGTCCATCTTGGCAAAAGGA
>SJYA01013379.1:0-11079 GCA_006410615.1 Neotragus moschatus
ATTAGTGGCAATAACCAGGAAGCTAGTACATTTTCCTCCTCCACTGGATACAGTGTGGAGCACACCAGTGTTCAGCCAGTCCTGTGGTTTGAGTGACAGACATTGCTATGGTCTGACCGTTTAGGTCCTCCCCAAATTCCTATGTTGAAATCCTAACTCCTCAAGATAGTGGTCTTTGGAGGTGGGGCCTTTGGGAAGTGACTGGGTCATGAGGTGAAGCGCTTATGGATGAGATTAGTGCCCTTGTATGAGAGGCTCCAGAGAGCACCTCCTGTCCTTCCGCCACATGAGGACACCATGAAAAGATGGTTGCCTATGAACCAGGAAGCAGGCTTTCACCAGACAGCAAAGCTACTGGCAGCCAGATGATGGAATTTCCCAGCCTCCAGAACTGTAAGAAATAAAGTATTGCTTATGAGCCACTTTGTTACAGCAGCCTGACTGGACGTAAGAAGACAGACAATCTTTAATAGCTTCAGTGTATTTTCCATTGATTCAGAGTCCAGCCCCAATTGGTGTGAACTTCATTTATCTGTTTCTTTCCAGCCACCCTCTCACTCTTTTCTTCTACTTTTAGGAAAGAATCAAAGACACCAGAAGACCTAATAATTATTCCTGTCTCATTCAGAGTCGTCTCAAATGATCCCAAATCAACCAAGTGACTATACCTACCTGATCTGATACTGTACGAATAGTTTCTTCCATCTTCTTGTGAAGGCCAGCGGGCTGGAGCTGATGAGAGACAGCGATAACTGAGGGAGGCCTCCTCTTTCTCTGGGCATTGCCCTCTGATCTCACCCCCAAGGACCTCTCTCCAGACTCTGTCCCCGAGCTCGAAAGAGAGAGACTAGGAACTAACCTGAACACACATGAGCAGGGGGCAGAAGCCTTTGTATGGAGGCAGTTTTTACCGATGTGCCTTTGTATGGGGTGGTGCCCTTCCTGGGGCCATTTGCAGACGTAACTAGGAATGGACATGAACTTGGGCAAACTCTGGGAGATGGTGAGGGACAGGGAGGCCTGCTGTGCTGCAGTCCATGGGGTTGCAAAGAAAAGGACATGACTGGGCAACTGAACAACTACTCTTGGGAAAGAAGTTTACCTTAAATTCTTAAGGTAATTTTTAATTTCACCTTAAACCAGGCCTGGCTTGGGCTTTGAAGGGAGCAGTGAATGTCACCATGGCCCATAAAGCAGGGAGGAGAAGCCCCAGGGACACTCCACGGAGCTCCCAGACATATTTGGGAGAGAGGGCTAGATTCTGCAACTGTGGGTAGAAAGGGAGCCAGAGAAATAGGTGTTATCTGTCTCTTCTGTGTCTCTTATGGACACCCTGGTTTTGACTCCAGACTAGAATGACCTGGGAAACACTGGTAACAGTGCAATATAATGCCAGTCACATCTGCTGAAAGCCATCAGTGCCTGGAGCACATTGAAAAACAATGTTTACTTTTAAAAGCCAATGAAAAGAACTTATAAAACTTGTTGCAATTTAGGGAAATTGATCAATAAAGATAATTTATTTTGCATAGATGTGGATAATAAACTTGAATTACAAAATAAATCTCCAGGGTTAGAACCCAATCAGGGTATCATAGCTTTCCTGATAGCTCAGTTGGTAAAGAATTTGCCTGCAATGCAGGAGATCCCGGTTCAATTCCTGGGTCAGGAAGATCCTCTGGAGAAGGGATAGACTACCCATTCCAGTATTCTGGCCTGGAGAATTCCATGGACTACAGTCCATGGGGTCGCAAAGAGTCGGACATGACTGAGCAACTTTTACTCACTCACTCAAGGGCATCTATCCTTTCTTCTATTCTCATCATAAACTTGCAGTCCTATGGCCAAAAGCTACACCTTCAGCAAAAAGGTAGCTTTGGTAGGCTCTGCTCCCTGGACCAGCTCAATGATGAAGATGTGTGATGCTTCAGGAGCCTTCTTGGTTCTCTGAGTGAAAGTATTGCTCCAGAAAAATATCTCTGTGGCCCTCCTCTCTCCTTTCTGTCTCTCTCAGCCAACTCAGGTGTTGAGTATCTGGGAACATTTCAGAATATCTCAGGCCTCCACTGACCCAGCAGCTGCTCCCAGAAGAACAGCTGGGAATCCTGGGGATCAGAGACTCTCACTGGGTGACCTTCAATTGTGAGGAAATGTTCTGGCTTTTCCATCAAGTGCTGTGGTTACTGAGCTACCATGGGCAAGGAGCTGTGCTAGGATGTCTGCAGGGCTTCCCATAGACCATCCTCAGAAGTATTTGGGGGGAGAGAACACACTGCAATTAGAAAAGGAAGAAGAAAGTGATCTCAGTGAGGCAGGAGTGAGTGGTGGCCTGGACTGAGATCTTAATTTCCTGCCCAGGAATTGAACCTGGGTAGCCAGGATGGAAACTAGGAATCCTAGCCACCATCCCAACCAACAAGGGCTAGAGGCTAGAAGTTAATTTTTCCTGGATCTTTGTCCCCAGTGAAAAATGCATTTATCACAGAGGCAGAAATGGGACATGCAGGTACAAAGTTTATTATTAGGGACATAGCACCACAACAAGTGGGGGAGCGCAGAGAGACACAGTGTTTTAAGTTGAGATAGAAGCAGGGCAGAGACGCACACCCAGAGAGAAAGGGTGTGGGCGTCACCCCTAGTGAGGAAGAGCACTGTAAAGAGGCCGTTAAGTCATTTATATAGATCAGTTCTTCTGGGTCAGTTGTCTTCAGGACAATTATCTGGTGTTTTTTTCCCAACACTATACCTACTCTCGGAGAAGGCAATGGCACCCCACTCCAGTACTCTTGCCTGGAAAATCCCATGGGCAGAGGAGCCTGGTGGGCTTCAGTCCATGGGGTTGCTAAGAGTCGGACATGACTGAGCGACTTCACTTTCATCTTTCACTTTCATGCATTGGAGAAGGAAATGGCAGCCCACTCCAGTGTTCTTTGCCTGGAGAATCCCAGGGATGGGGGAGCCTGCTGGGCTGCCGTCTACGGGGTCGTACAAAGTCGGACACGACTGAAGTGACTTAGCAGCAGCAGCAGCAGACCTACTCTGGGATGCTCCCCTGGATATTGAAGTGAAGGCTTCTGGGAGGAACAAGACTCATTATTGCCTGGAGTTATCCCCTGACTTTTGATTCCGAGGAGGGTTTTTGTGCATGTGTGGTATCTCCGCTATCTTCTACTCAGAGTTTTTGCCTCTCTTTGTCCCTGCTGTGATTATTCCCTTGAGATGTACACAAGAGACAAAGACTGGCTATTTACCCTGTTTCTATTGTTACTTCCATTTCTGAGAACAAACAGGGGGCTGGTTGTAAATTTCTCAACTGGAGCCCATCTATCTTTTGCCTCAGAAAATGTAAAGAGAAGGCTGGCTGATTGTGAATTTCCAACCTGGACCCTGTCAATCTCCTACCTCAAAAGCAATAGGACAGTGTCATGTAATGGCTAAGAGCTTGGGCTTTGAACTCCCCAGTGGTCCTGGGATGAATCTCAGAGCTCCTTGGCACCTGGCTGTAAAGGAACTAGCCTCCTGTCCAGTCCCAGGTGCTGGTGCAGGGACCTAGAAAACTGGGAGGAAGGCCTTCAGGACAGCACAGGTCCCCAGAGGTGTGGGACAGAGGTATGAGCCCTTAGCCCACCTGCATCTGCTCCTGGTTTGCTGTAAGGATTATAAGAGCTCTTGAAAAGCAGATAATTAGCACAGCTACTAGCACATAATAATCTCTCAAAAGCAGTGCTATTATTGTTTCAACGGCAAGAACTGCCAGGCTCCTGAGGATGGAAGCAATTCCTGGAGGGATTCATGAGAGGGAAGAGATTTAGGCAGTAAGAGGCTTCTGGGGTGGGGGAGCTGAGAAAAGATGACATCAGGTAGATATACTGTGAGATGGCTTTGAAAGGGTCATCAAAATACCACCTAGTGACTGGCCTTGGAACTATGGGGGCAACCTTTGTTAGCAGTCTGTGGCTTTGTTATTGATCAGTGTTCTTCGCCCTCCTTGATCAACAGAAATGGATAGGAGGCCAGACGAAAAATTCAGGCAAGGCTTTACCGGGGCCCCTGCTGCAGTAGCGAGGAGTGAGAACAAGTAAGTTTCCTTGCTCACTCCCTGATGAGGGTGGAGAGTTGATTCCTCTTATGTGGGGCGGGTAGGGATGGGTCCTGGGGTTGGGCCAGAGGGCTGGCTTAGGTGCTTCGCCCATCCCTTTGGTGGTGGTGTATGCAAGGGGCATGGACAGCACCCTGCTTTTGTTCCCAGCTCTTCAGAAGTGGCAGCTGGAGTTTTGGGCTTTTTGTATTTTACCGTTCATAATTTGCCCCAGCTGCACATGCACACAGTTCTTTAGTCCCTTGTCGTTTATTTTTAGTCCCTTGTCGTTTCTTTTCAGTCCCTTGTAGCACAGGGAAGCCTGGCATGCTGTGGTCCATGGCGTCGCAAAGATCCCAACATGACTTGGCAGCTGAACAATCAAGGAGACGTCTCCGTCCAGGTGCAAGCACTACAGCAAAGGGCCCCAGGACCCAGCCTGTCTCAGCTTGAGCCCCACAGACCAGGGGAGAAGGAGGTGTCTTCAGTGATGCGTTGCTGGGGGAGGGCAGGGCCTGAGGAGAGCCAAGGCCCAGAGGCCAAACTTCAGGGGGTGCTGAGGCAACAGTGGGTAAACCCCACCCCTTCCCAGCTGGAGCAGAGGTTTGGCATAAACTGTAAAATCGAAGAGAGTATCTAGGAGGCTGTGACAGGGAGGAGAAAGCTAAGGGGAGAAGCTCAGATTTCCAGGAGGCTCAGAGCAGCCCCAGAGGGAAGTCACGAGCAGGGTGGTGTTGGGGTGTGTGAGGGGGTGGGGTGCAGGGTGCCTCCCCAAAGAAGGACTCTCAGGGTGAAGTATTTCTCCCAGCCCCGCTGAAGTGTACCCTCCTCCCCAGCTAATTCCAGGCTGGCGTCCCCTTCTACTGAGCCAAGCAGTGGGGAGGGCTGAGAGCTGCTGCTTACGTTAGCAAACAGGGGCGAGCCCACGCCAGTGAGTCCTTAAAAGGATTGAGGCTGTAAATTAAAGTTTAGGAAACACAAGAGATGAAACAAGGCCTTTTAACTTGTAGCCCCCAATAGGCAAACTGCTCTGTTCAAGCAGTTCAGCCGCAGTGATGCTGGGCGACCGGCAAAACACTGAAAAAGCCTCTTAAAACTTGAGGTTGAGAAACCCACAACGTGACACCATCCTATTAGAAAAGGGGCTCCGCATAGTGGCTCACTGCTCCTGCACCCTCCTGGGGGCCAGGGCTTCCCTCCTGGCTTGCTGTACACCCACAATACAACCGCCGCTCCCTTTCCTGTCAGTAGGAACAAGCCCAGAAGGGTGAGGCTGAGAAAAGGTCATTCGTTAGCTTTGGAAGCAGGAGATTGGGTGACCTTGACTAGGCAGCTTTCACAGGCCTGGGAGAGCAGAGCGGGCTCCTGGACTAGGGGGTGTGCTTGGCCGACTCACGACTCACGGGCCTCGGGAGCAGAGCTGAAGTGGGGCGGGCCCTCTACCCTCCTCGTCCCCCGCCCACGGAGGCCTCCACACCCTCTTCACAAGTGAGTTCTTAAAACACCAATTGTCTTTTGTGTTTCTTATTTCAAAAGGAATATACAGAAAATTTGGAAAAAAAGCAGAAGACCACAGAGGAAAAACAATTGCCTACAATCCTCGAACTAAGGAATTCCTCTGTTAGCATTTTAGTGTGTAATGAGTTGATTTTTTTTTTTTTTAATTAAGTGACAGCTGGCATCAGCATTTATCTTTGGGGTGAAATTCTTTTCTTGAGAAAAATAAACTGGTACATTTTCTGGTTCAGCGTGGGAGGACAATTTGCAGAAAGGAGAGAGATGGGGTGTGGGTGTCCTCTACCAAGGAGATTCAGCGGAAGCTGTATGGCCTGGCTTTCTTTCGTTTTTTTTTTTTTTTTGCAGCAAATGCATTTGTTGCATTGTGTGACTGGATATTTTGGTGCTGTGCGGAGATATTAATTTCAAGTCTAGATCAATACAAGCAGCGTAAGCATGGAGTCTGGGAAGGAACTCGGGGGGCCATGAACACAGAAATTCAGGGTGAAGCTGCAGAAATCTGGGGGCAGGCCTTTGGACTTCCACAGTCTGTGGTGGACTAACAGGGGTGAGTCAGCTATACCCAGAAATTTGGGGAAGAAAAACATCCAGCTGGGTTATGTCATGCTAGAAATTTATCATTGGGATCAAAATTTTATCATTGGGATTGCATTTGCTTTTTTCATTGCAATGTGCCTGACATTAAACTTTTGATTGCTGAAGCATCCACATGAAAGACATCCATCTCCAACAGACATATTGCCAGCTACACTAGACAAAAGAGCCAGACCTGGTCCACCCATGAAGTTCCCTGTTTTATTTATTTATTTATTCGGAAAACTCTGATTATGGTAGATAACAACTGTTCATTTGATTGACCTCTTGTTTTCTCTTCCTGAGCTTTAATTCTGGATTTTATGATTTGTTTTTTTGAAGAGGGTACTGAATTTATTACTTATTTTTGTTAACTGCAGGGTCATAGATGGAAGTTATAACTTTCCCTGTATAGAAATTGATATAAATGTGACTGACTCAGGTTCATGGACCCCTTAACCACTAGAAATCGCTAAGGGGCCAGAGGAGGAATTCAGGCAAGGCTTTACTGACATTCAGGTGCTCCTGTTTGTTCCCAAGGCGGGCAAGAAGCTGGTACCTTAAATGAGCTGGGTGTTGAGGTGGGTGGGTGGGATTGGAGGGGCGGTTTGGGTGGTCTGCACACCCCCTTGGTGGTGCTGTGTTTAGAGATTTTGTGGGGTACCCTGCTTTTGCACCTCAAGAGTGGCAGTTGGTTTGTGACTGTTTGTGTCTTCTTGTTTGTAATTTGCCCCAGCTGCTCACTAATGCAGTTATTTTTAGTCTCTTATAGTTTCTTTGTGTTCTATTGCTCAAGAAATGGAGGAAACATTTGTCCAGGTGCAAGCACTCTGGTATAAGTTTCCAGGTCCCAAGTCCCAGGTCCCTGCCTATCAGAAATAATGAAAGTGCAAAAATACAAGATTCTGGACAAAGAGTAAGGTTCTTCTACAGCTTATTTTCACTGGAGTAAGTTGGGACTCTTGATTCATAGGGTCTTTTGGGAATATTTATGCTTTATCTCTTTTTCGCTTGAATTTGTTTTTCTGTTGTAGGTTTTGTTTTGAGTACCTTTATTGTTCTCTTATTTCCTGTTTTTGTGCTATGTTCTTACCTTTTTAAAAAATTATGTCCTTCTTTTTGACTAGCTATTTTTTTTTAACTTTCAAATTTAATTGAAGGATGATTGTTTTACAGAATTGTGTTGGTTTCTGCCAAACATCAACATGAGTGAGCCATCAGTATATGTGTGGCCCCTCCCTCTTGAACCTCCCTCCCTCCCTCCCAGCTGCCTCCCTACCCCACCCCTCTAGGTTATTAGAGTCCCCGTTTGAGTTCCCTGAGTCATACAGAAAATTCCTGTTGGCTATCTATTTACATATGGTAATGTAACTTTTCATGTGACTCTTACTAGCTATTTGGAATGCTTATTTCAGTTGTCCTGGTTTTTGGATTTGCTCATTTAAGATGAATTTATCTCTATTATTATAGCTATATCTCACAAGTCTTTAAATGTAATGTCTTCTTTCTCATTCTGTTATTATTTAGAACATTTTTCTTTTCCCTCCAGTTTTATTGAAATATAATTGACATATACCTCTATGTGTCATATACAAGCTCACTGCATCAATTTGGGGCCTCCCTGGTGTCTCAGACGGTAAAGAATCTGCCTGCAATGCAGGAGACCTGGGTTTGATCCTTGGGTTGGGAATATCCACTGGAGAAGGGAATGGCTCCCCACTCCAGTATTCTTGCCTAGAGAATTCCATGGATGGAAAAGTCTGGTGGGTACAGTTCATGCGTTCACAAAGAGTTGGACACGACTAGGTAGCTAAACACACACACACACAGCCTAAATTTAAGATGTAAAGCATAGTGATTTGACTTCCATATGTCATGAAATGATTACCACAGTTTACTGAACATCCATAATCTCATATAGATACAAAATAAAAGAAAAAGAAAAAATTTGTTCTTTGTGATGAGAACTCATCTTTTAACCACTTTCATGTATAGCATATAGCCGTGTTAGTTATAGTAATCATATTGTACATTGCCTACCTAGTACCTGTTTATCTTGTAACTGGAAGTTTGTATCTTTTGACTATTTTCAACATATAAAAATATTATATAATTATTGAATATATTCCACAGGCTGTACATTTCATCCCTGTGATTCATTTATTTTGTAACTGGAAGTTTATATCTCTTAGTTTCCCTCACTTATTTCACTGTACCTCTTCCCACTGGCAACCACTTCTTTGTTCTCTGTACCTGTGACACAGTTTCTGTTTTGTTATATTTGTTCATTTGTTTTGTTTTTGAGATTCCACATATACGTGAAATCATACAGTATTGTCTTTCTCTGACTTAGTTCACTTAGTATAATAATCTACAGGCCCCCCTGTGTTGCTGCAGATGGTGTTATTTTGTTCTTTTTTATGGCTGAGCAATGCTCCATTGTGTGCGTGTGCATGTGTGTGTGTGTGTGTGTGTGTATGCCACATCTTTTATCATTCATCTATCAATACACACTTAGATTGTTTCCATCCAGATCTTATATTTAAAATTCATCAGTAAAGAGTGAGACCAGGAAGCAGTAGACATCCCACCTTTGACTCCAATAAAGGGGAACTCCAGATCCTTTTTCTATTTCTCTGTCTCTCTCCTTCTACCTGTGACCTCTCCATGTGGTCTCATACTTTCCAGGACATGTGAGTAATAAGCCTTGATTTTTTTTTTTTTCAAACTATCCTGGTAGTTATTGTTGAGGATATCTTGCAATTATAGTAAGAACCACAAGGGTCAGTCCAACTAAAATATTGACTCCATAAAGGAAATGTCTGCAGGGCTCGACACAAGTAGTACAGGCCCAGGTTAATGTCCCCAGGCATTTCTAGTCAGTAGCATCACTATCAATAGGCTGAGACAATATTGTTATTATATATAACACAATTTTTATCTTGTTATACTTTTTCTTATTCTATACTCTTGAGCATTTTCCCTGCCTATTTTATATATATATATATATATATATATGCATGTGTGTGTTCACACAGGTATATATGTATATACACAACATATATACATGTGTGTAAATACATGTACGGGACTTAAAATGTTTAAAAACTGCAATAGTCTATCATTTGGATGAAATTCTGATGCCTAAATTTGGATGTTGAGTGTATTTGTATGGCAGTGAGTATTAAAGAAGATTTTGCAGTATTAAGGAAGACCTGATTTTGAGGTCAGGGGCTGAACATTCACTTCTGAAACATCTTTCACAGCTCTGGCCTTTCCTGCCCCGAAAGGTCCCCCAGAAGCACCCAGGCACAGTGGTGACCATTCTTGCTCTGTGCTGCTGCTGGGCTCAGTTGGTTCAGCATGGCTGGCTCTTTGCAACCCCATGGACTGTAGCCCTCCAGGCTCCTCTGTCCCTGGGATTCTCCAGGCAAGGATACTGGAGTGGGGTGCCATTTCTTTCTGCAGTTCCTGCATCACACGGGCTATCTTGGTTGTGTGTTTCTACTTCCCCTACTATTCCAGGAACTCCCTGATCTTAGGACACTCATGTTTCACATTTGTAGCACAGCGTCAGGCATACTGCGTAGGTTCAGGACACGTTTTAAATAAACATGAGTATCGAGTCATGAGCAGATCCCCCTCCCACCCCAAGCCATGGGAAGACACTCACTCTGTCAAGCTGCTCCCATTCTGATGAAGTGGCATTCTAAACTGACAGTTAAGTCTTCTCCCCACACTACTTAGATGAGCCCTGGAGAGGCGAGCTTTCATGATTCCTGCATCCTAACTGGACTTACATGGATTCTTTTCATGTGTGACACCCAGTGGGTTTTCTTAGGAGTATTTTGTATTATCGTTGTTCTGCTTTCTGAATTTGAAAGTGAGTGGTGGAGGAGATGGGGAAAGAGGGGACAGACTGAGGTCTTCTGCTGGCATGCCTTGATATTCAGTTATTATTTTGACTTTGGGTAGGTAAGCATTAAAGATTGAATCTTAATTCTGAAAGAACTTGCAGCCTCTAGAGGAAAAATGTGAGAACCAAACCCATGTCTTGCTATTTTGAATTTGAATAGTTGAAAGGATTCCCATGCACACAATTTCACCCAGTTTGTGATTTTGTCATCTTTATTGTTTTTAACATTGCTGATATCTGAAGCTAACTGAAAGATAGTCTTCTTTAAAAAATTTTTTTTAAAAATACAAATTTATTTATTTTAATTGGAGGTTATTACTTTACAATATTATATTGGTTTTGCCATACATCAACATGAATCCGCCACAGGTATACATGTGCTCCCCATCCTGAACCCCCCTCCCTCCTCCCTCCCCATACCATCCCTCTAGATTGTCTCAATGCACCAACCCCAAGCATCCAGTATCATGCACAAAAGATGGTCTTTTTATTGGCATCTGAGAAGAGAACCATCTTCCAGAACCAACACACCCTTTGAGTGGGAAGTGTTTCTTTGCTTTTCTTCCTCTACTAGTTTCTGTTTAGAAAAACTGAGTCTNCATACCATCCCTCTAGATTGTCTCAATGCACCAACCCCAAGCATCCAGTATCATGCACAAAAGATGGTCTTTTTATTGGCATCTGAGAAGAGAACCATCTTCCAGAACCAACACACCCTTTGAGTGGGAAGTGTTTCTTTGCTTTTCTTCCTCTACTAGTTTCTGTTTAGAAAAACTGAGTCTTGGTGCATGTGCCAGGCAGGTCTCTCTCAGAGGCGAGTAGAATTGATGGAGTGGCTGGTATGATTCCTTTTTCTCTTCCTATACCTCTTGTTAAACTACTGCACAATTGCATTCATCTCACATGCTAGTAAAGTCATGCTCAGAATTCTCCAAGCCAGGCTTCAGCGATACGTGAACCGTGAACTTCCTGATGTTCAAGCTGGTTTTAGAAA
>SJYA01013381.1:0-11112 GCA_006410615.1 Neotragus moschatus
ATTTTTAATGTGCTGTCTGGGTTTGTCATAACTTTTCTTCCGAGGAACAACCGTCTTTTAATTTTATGGCTACAGTCACCATCTGCAGTGGTTTTGGAGCCCAAGAAAATAAAGTCTGTCACTGTTTCCATTGTTTTCTCATCTATTTGCCATGAAGTGACGGGACCAGATGCCATGATCTTTGTTTTTGCAATGTTGAGTTTTAAGCCAGCTTTTTCACTCTCTTCTTTCACTTTCATCAAGAGGTTCTTAGTTCCTCTTTGCTTTCTTCTGTAAGGGTGGTATCATCTGCATATCTGAGATTATTGCTATTTCTCCCAGCAATCTTGATTCCAGTTAGGGTTTCAGCCAGTCTGGCATTTTGCATGATGTACTCTGCATACAAGTTAAATAATCAGGGTGACAAAAATAAGCCTTGATGTATTACTTTCCCAATTTGGAACCAGTGTGTCGTTCCATGCTCAGTTCTAACTGTTGCTTCTTGACCTGCATACAGGTTTCTTGGGTGGTAGACAAGGTAGTCTGGTATTCTCATCTCTTCAAGAATTTTCCACAGTTTTGCGATCCACACAGTCAAAGGGAGTGTAGTCCATGAAGCAGAAGTGGGTGTTTTTTCTGAAATTCCCTTTCTTTTTCTTTGATTCAGTGCATGTTGGCAATTTGATCTCTGCCTTTTCTAAATCCTGCTTGAACATCTGGAATTTCCTGGTTCATGTCCTGTTGAAGCCTAATTGGAAGGATTTTGAGCATTACCTTGAGAGAATGTGAAATGAGTGCAATTGTATGTTGGTCTGAACATTCTTTGGCGTTGCCTTTATTATATATTGGAATAGCACGGATTTCCATGTATATCTCTTCTTGCTCTGAACAGTGTGTTCAGTAGGGTTTTCTGTGCAGCTCAGTATGTACTTTAAGATTATCTATTGGATATATGAGTGTACATGATAATGCAAAAGTCTTAATTCATCCTTCTTTCTCTCTTTTTTTTTTATTGGTAATTGTAAGTTGGTATTTGAAGTTTGTAAGTCTGCTTCTGTTTTATATAGTAGCTCATTGGTATAAGTTGATAGATTCCACCTGTAGATGATATCTGATATTTCTCTCTCTCTGACTTCCTTCACTGCACATGGTAATGACTTGGTCCATTTCTGCTGCTGCCAGTGGGATTATTAATCCTGCTTTATGAGTGAGGAGTGTTCCAGTGTTTAGCTGTCTCACTCCATCTTCATTTTTGAGTCTCCAGCCTTGCTGATTGATTCTCTATCTCGGCTCTAATGAATAGTGCTGCTCTGAAATAGGGGTGCATGAGTCATTGCAAGTTGTGACTCTTTTCTGTATGTGAGCCCAGGAGTGGAATTTCTGGATCATAGGGTAGCTGTGTGTTGAATATTTTAAGGAATCTCCATGCTGTTTTCCTCAGTGGCTGCCCCCATTTACGCCCCCACCAAGAGTGCAGGAAGATTCCCTTTTATCTCCAACCTCGGCAGCATTTATTCTTAGTGGATCTTTCTGACGACGGCCTTTCTGACCATGGTGAGGTGATGTCTCAGTGTTGTTCTGATTTGTATTGATTTGATAATTAGTCATGTGGAGGATGTTTCCATGTGCTTTGTGATCTTATACAGTATGAGAACAGTTCACCTGTTGAAATTGGCTTCTTGAACGTCGACCCTATTTTGAATTCATTTTTTGGTGATTTACTCCAAGGACTTGACTTGACGGCAGATGTCCTTTCCAGCCCTGCATGCCTTGTGAATATTCAGAGATGATTCAGTTCAGCTCAGTTCAGTCACTTAGTCGTGTCTGACTCACATGGACTGCAGCACACCAGGCCTCCCTGTCCATCTCCAGTTCCCTGAGTTTGCTTAAACTCTTCTCCATTGAGTTGGTGATGCCATCCAACCATCTCATCCTCTGTCATCCCCTTCTCCTCCCACCTTCAGTCTTTCCCAGATCAGGGTGTTTTCCAATGAGTCAGTTCTTCGCATCAGATGGCCAAGCTCCACCATCAGTCCTTCCAGAATATTAGCACGTTTTAAAGTTGTTATGGGAAATGGCCAGAAGCCGACAGCATTTCTGCCTGCCCAACTCTGATGACTTAGGGAACCAGAGCCTGAGGGGAAAGCCTTGCTCCAGGATTGTCAGTTTCAGTGAATTGTGCCAGAAGCAACAAAGAGCCAGAGAGTACTGTGTCTCTTGATTTCTTCCCCATTAACCTTTATTTCCCAGACACATGCTAATTCCTGCAACTTCACTCTGTGGAGGGTGATGTCATCCGTAGATGGAGGTGGCCCCAAGGAAGGAGGCTGGTGTTGGGATCACCACCACTAGGAGTCTTGGAGCCCAGGAGACTTTTCAGAGCTCTTCCATCCCAGAAGTTCCAACATCCTTTCTGTGCAGTCGGCTTGGCGTGGCTGCAGGAGGACACCTCCTTCTATCACTCCCAGAGCTGGAGATTCTCCAGGTCCTTCTATAGAGGGCTTATTTTCTGGCATATCTTTCTAACCCCCTCAGATCCAAGACACTCCAGCCTTGGGACCCAAGTCTGCTCAGGTTCCAGGTATGTGACACTAGCCTAGGTCACCATGTCTGAGGGGCCTAGAGTCAGCATTTCCATTACTTTTTAAAAAACTTGTATCACTTGATTTGGGGAATAAAAGTGATTTACAGTGTTATGGATTTCCCCCCTGATAGAAACTTTATTCACTTAGGAAATGGCAACCCACTCCAGTATTCTTGCCTGGAGAATTCCATGGACAGAGGAGCCTGGCAGGCTGCAGTCCACGGGGACAAAAAGAGTCAAACACGACTGAGTGACTTTCGCTTATTCACTTATGTATAGATATCTGTATGTTCCTTTTAGGTGCTTTTCCCATATAGGTTATTGAAGAGTGTTGAATAGGGTTCCACATGTTATAAGTGGGTCCTTCTGGATTATTTCATAATTANACAAAAAGAGTCAAACACGACTGAGTGACTTTCGCTTATTCACTTATGTATAGATATCTGTATGTTCCTTTTAGGTGCTTTTCCCATATAGGTTATTGAAGAGTGTTGAATAGGGTTCCACATGTTATAAGTGGGTCCTTCTGGATTATTTCATAATTAGGAGTGTGTCTATGAACCAGCTAACTTCTCCCCACCCCCTTTCCTTCTTGGTAACCATATGTTTCTTTTCTATGTCTGTGAGGCTGTTTCTCTTTGGAAAAGATGTTATTTTAATCCACTTTTAGATTCCACCTAGAAATGATATCATATAATCCTGGTCTTTTCCTGCCTTTCTACTTCACTTAGCATGATGACCTTTATTTTCTTCTTTGTGACTGAAAATGGCATTATTTCATCCTTCTTGATGGTTGAGCAATATTGCATTGTGTCTGTGTACCCCATTTTCTTGCCCATTCATCTGTCCTTTCACACTTGGGTTGCTTCTGTGCCTTGGCTACTGTACCCAGTGTGGCCGTGATTGCAGGGGTGCAGGTGTCCTTTGAAACTTTGGTGTCCTCAGGATCCAGGACTGGGCATAGGATTGCTAGGTCCCACGAACTTATATGTTTAGTTCTTTAAAGAACCTTCAAACTATTCTCCTTAGTGGATGTTCTGATTTACATGTTCAACAACGCTGTGGGAGAGTTCCCTTCACTCCACATTCACTTTAGGATTTATTGTTGGAGATTTTTTTGAGATGACGATTCTGATCTTAGCGAGGCAGCAGGGAGCAGTGGCGTGAAGTGAGATCTTAATTTCCTGCCCAGGCATCGAACCTGGGAAGCCTGGATGAGAACCAGGAATCCTAGCTACCAGACCAGCAAGGGCTAGAGGCTAGAAGGTATTTTTCCCTGAATCTTTGCCCTTAGTGAAAAATGTGTTTGTCACAGGGGCAGAAACTGAAAATGCACGTACAAAGTTTATCATTAGAGCTATAGCACAAAAACCAGTGGGAGAGCACAAAGAGAAACTGTTTGTTTCATTAAGACAGAAGCAAGGCAGAGATGCACACCGAGAGAGAAAGGGTGTGGGTGTCCTCCCTAACGAGGGGCGCAGCAAAGAGGCGGTCAAGTCATTTATATAGGGCCCTTCTCCCAGGCCTTTGTCTTCCTTCAGGCCAATTATCTTGTTTCTTTTTCCACACCTGACCTACCCTGGGACCCTCCCCTGGCTGTGCACGCACCCCTCAGCCATGATGGATCTTGAAATGAAGGCTTCTGGGAGGAGCAAGACTCATTATGGCCTGGCATTATTCCTTGACCTTTGACCCACAAGGAGCCTTTCTGCACATGTGTAATGTCTCTCTTGTCCAGAAAGAGGGGGGAGAAAGAGCCCTTAATCCTTTACTCACACAGGGTTTTGCCCCCTCTTTGTCCTTGCCTCGACTACTGCCGTGACTATTACCTTAACGTATTTACAAAAGACAAACACTGGCTATTTACCTTGTTTCTGTTGTCCTTTCCATTCTGGAGGGCAAAGAGGAGGCTGATTTTAAACTCCTTAACTGAAGCCCACCTATCTCATCTCAGGAGATGTTAACAGCTGTGAGTACTCAGCCTGCAGCCTACTTCTTCGTGCCCCATGTAACGTAAACAAGAGGCCAGCTGTAAATGTCTAACCAGAGCCCATCTGTCTCCTAACTCATTCTGACGGGTGTGAGGTGATATCACTTTGGACTTGATCTGCCTTTCTCTTATAATTAGTGATGCTGAGCGTCTTTTCATGTGTTTTATGGCCCTGTGTCTGTCTTAGTCAGAGAAATGTCCATTGAGATCTTTGGTTCAGTTTTTTTAAATTGAGTTATTTATTTGTGTGTTTTTTATATTGAGCTGCATGAGCTATTTTTGCATTTTGGAGTGAAATCTATTTCATTTGCAAATAATTTTTCTAATTCTGAAGGCCATCTTTTTCTTTTGGTTAGGATTTCCTTTGCTGTGCAAATGCTGTTAAGGTTAAGAGGTCTCAGTTGTTTATTTTTGCTTTATTTTTCATTACTTTAAGTGGTGGATGAAAAACAACTTGCTGAGATTTATGTCAGAGCATGTTCTGCCTATATTTTCCTCAAGAGTCGTGTACCTGTCCTTTCGTTCACATCTTTAAACTGTTTGGAGTTTATTTCTGTGTATGGTGTTAGGGAGTATTCTAATTTCATTGTCCTTTACATTGTTTAAGGAAGCTCCACACTGTCTTCCAGAGTGCCTGTTCTCAATTTACCTTGCCAGCATCAGTGTAGGAGGGTTCCCTTTTCTCCACACTCTCCTCAGCACTGACCTTTACGGAGTTTTTACCAATGGCCATTCTGAACAGTGTGTGGTGGTGATACACTGGTATAGTTTAGATTTGCAGTTCTCTATATTTATTGATACGGACATTTTTTTCTCGTGATTTTTTTGAATGGGTGTGAGTGAAACATGCTTCTTGAACGTCTCCATCTTTTGAATCCTTTTTTGACGATCACACCTAGGACATTTCTTGAAGGCAGTGTTTTTTACTGATAGCCCCACAGGCCTTGTGAATGTTAAATGTCCATCAGTGTCGGGAGCGGCTCTGAGAGAAAATCCACCCGTGACAAAGTTCCGGGCTGAGGTGACCCGGCCCAAAGAGGCCAGGCCATCCGGATGCACTCGAGGACCTTGACCAGTGGCATGACCCCTCACTTTGCATCGCTTTNGGAGCGGCTCTGAGAGAAAATCCACCCGTGACAAAGTTCCGGGCTGAGGTGACCCGGCCCAAAGAGGCCAGGCCATCCGGATGCACTCGAGGACCTCGACCAGTGGCATGACCCCTCACTTTGCATCGCTTTGCTTCTTGGTACTGATTGTTCTGATTTTCCTAGTACAGCCTCAATGAAATCTTAAACTGCTGCTAAACTGCAGTGGTCATCGAGACTAACACTGCCCCCAGGGATCTGGGTTAGCATGGGGCCTGGGATGAAGTCCTTTTGTAAATATGTAACCTTTGGCATATCTTGATTTGACCCTCTTAGACCCGCTTGGGTTAGGAGAGGCCCTAATGATTATAGAATAGTTATAAATGCAAATGAATGAAATAATAAAATGCACCCTGATGCTCTACGAGTTCCCAGCCGGCGTATATACAGCAGGCTTAGAAGAGCTGGCAGAATTTAAGAGAAATAAGGTAGTAAAAATAAGCTTTTGATCATAAACGGATCTATAATATTTTCTGGCCAGTAATAACTGCTGAGCTGCTTCTGAATTCCTCATACCTTACTCATGGGGCACCCGGGAGTGCTCTAGTTGTAGAAAACAGATTTGGATATTAGTTAAGAATAATGTGAGCTACTATTAATAATTAACTGTCTGTGCAAAACATGATTGTTCTGCTTTCATGAGAATTAATGTAAAAAAAAATCACTGAAACTGCTATTGTATGTAAAAGTAGAATGTAGGAAGGAAACTATGGTTACCGCTTAGACACCTGCTGAAACCTGTAAATAAAGCACCTGATATTTGATCTGAGAGAAAAAAACAAGAGGGGCAGCAGCGAGACCAGAAGAATGGAAAGGCCGCCTAAGGACTGTAGAAGAAAACAGAACACTTAAACTGATTATTGTTCCAGACCAAAAGGGCAAGAAGACTTTATATCCAAACTGACTTTGTTGAAATTTTCCCCAAAGAGTCAGGGAAATAGAAAGAAAACAGATTGTTACCTAGTCACAAGAAAGAAGGAAAAATGATGGTCTATCGTTAATAATTGATATTTAAAAAGGTATATAGAGTCTAGAAAAGAGTTTTAGGATTAGGATTCATTAAATTGTCTGTGTCCCAGAGGCCAATCTCCGTTCAGTTCAGTGGATTCGGCTGTGTCCGTGAGGCCAGTCTCAGTTCTCGCTCAATAAAATCGGCTGTGTCCTTGAGGCCAGTCTCCGTGCTTAATTGTGATTAATTGTGCTTAATTGGCTGTGTCCTTGAGGCCAGTCTCTGTTCTCTGCCAACGCCGTTCATCCCGCCAGATCCCTGGACCCCCGCGGAGGCTGGACCCCCGCAGCAGTCAAGCATGTATTTTTTTCAGAAGGTTTCTTCTAGTCATGAGGAACAGTCATCACCATGAAGCACTTTAGCACTTTTCTAGATATGAGGAGACACAAGAATTGGGTTCTTATAATCAATTTCTGAGACTATCTAATTTGAAAACCTGTCCGGCCAATTTTTCCTCTAGCACAGAATGCCTCATTTCTTCTCTCCATCCTGAACTCAAGAGGTACTGAAAATCAGCAGCTGCAGCAGCACATGATTTAATCTCTTTAAAGGTAGAAAGCAAGTGCCAGTTTGTGATTGACAGGTGAGCCACTTGTGGTCCATTCTCTTTGGGAGCCAAGTCACTCCAGAGCCTCCGTCTGGGAATGAAAGTGGAATTTCCAGCCTCGTCTGATTCTTTGTTGTGTCTTAGTACTTGCATTGGCCAATTGAGATGTCTTTGGTGAATAAAGGGGCTCTTGTGTGAGGAGACAAGTGTATTCTTCACTATTGCATTGGTTTGAAGGAGGAAGCAGAACAGGCTCTATCTTGAAAGCAGGACTCCATCTTAGGCTGGACTGTGGACTTTGAGCTATACGACCAGTATCTAAGGAAGCAACATACTAACTGGAAAACCAGGCCCCTGGAAGAAATAGACCCAGGGCTCTCCATCACCTAAAAGAATGCCCTAATTATCTGTGAAACCAAATAAAATAATACATTCTTTTATGCTTATTAGGGTCTTACCACAAGCTATTGATACTTGTCTTCTGTTAACTACCTAGGCTTAAGGCATATGAACCACTGTTTAACTTTGATTGTGTCTTTCTTTTTCCTTTGTTCAGACAAGTTTCAGGGAATTAAGGGAGGTGGGTTTGGGCTTGTACGCTTAAGGCATATAAGGTTTTCACAAAAACTGGTCGCGGTCCTTGGCTAAGAGAAGACTCTGCCTTGGGCCTGCCAGTGTAATAAATGGCACTCCAGTATCTGCATTGTCCATCTGAGTGAGTTTGTTTCCCAGAACGCGTGGCTACAACTTGTTCACCTGCGGTAGTGATCTCGGTGATCAGCAACAAGCTGCAGCATGGAGCACGATCTAATTCCCCATCTAGGAATTGAATCTGGATAGCTTCGGTGAATAGAAATCCTAGCCACCAGACTAGCAAGGACTAGAGGCTAGAAACTAACTTTCCCTGGATCTTTGCCTCCAGTGAAAAAGGCATTTATCACGGAGGCAGAAACTGTAAATGCAGGTACAAAGTTTATTATTAGAGACATAGCACAACAGCAAGTGGGATACCACATAGAGAAACAATTTGTTTTGTTGAGAGAGGCAAAGGCAGAGATGCGCACCCAGAAAGAAAGAGTGGCCATCCACTGTAGTGAGGATTTATATACACATATAAATATATTCGAGAAGGAAATGACAATCCACTCCAGTATTCTTGCCTGGAGAATACCATGGATAAAGGAGCCTGGCAGGCTACAGTCCATGGGGTCGCAGAGTTGGACATGACTTAGCGACTAAACCATCATCACCACTATATAAATATATATATTTATATATCAGTTCAGTTCAGTTCAGTCACTCAGTCCAACTCTGTGATCCCATGAATCGAAGCACTCCAGGCCTCCCTATCCATCATCAACTCCCGGAGTTCACTCAGACTCAGGCCCATCAAGTCAGTGATGCCATCCAGTCATCTCATCCTCAGTCGTCCCCTTCTCCTCCTGCCCCCAATCCCTCCCAGCATCAGAGTCTTTTCCAGTGAGTCAACTCTTCCCATGAGGTGGCCAAAGTACTGGAGTTTCAGCTTTAGCATCATTTCTTCCAAAGAAATCCCAGGGCTGATCTCCTTCAGAATGGACTGGTTGGATCTCATTGCAGTCCAAGGGACTCTCAAGAGTCTTCTCCAACACCACAATCAAAAGCATCAATTCTTCAGCGCTCAGCTTTCTTCACAGTCCAACTCTCACATCCATACATGACTACTGGAAAAACCATAGCCTTGACTAGACGGACCTTAGTCGGCAAAGTAGTGTCTCTGCTTTTGAATATGCTATCTAGGTTGGTCATAACTTTTCTTCCAAGGAGTAAGCGTCTTTTAATTTCATGGCTGCAGTCACCATCTGCAGTGATTTTGGAGCCCAGAGAAATAAAGTCCGACACTGTTTCTCCATCTATTTCCCATGAAGTGATGGGAACAGATGCCATGATCTTAGTTTTCTGAATGTTGAGCTTTAAGCCAACTTTTTCACTCTCCTCTTTCACTTTCATCAAGAGGCTCTTTAGTTCCTCTTCACTTTCTGCCATAAGGNTAAAGTCCGACACTGTTTCTCCATCTATTTCCCATGAAGTGATGGGAACAGATGCCATGATCTTAGTTTTCTGAATGTTGAGCTTTAAGCCAACTTTTTCACTCTCCTCTTTCACTTTCATCAAGAGGCTCTTTAGTTCCTCTTCACTTTCTGCCATAAGGGTAGTGTCATCTGCATATCTGAGGTTCTTAATATTTCTCCTGGCAATCTTGATTCCAGCTTGGGTTTCTTCCAGTCCAGTGTTTCTCATGACGTACTCTGCATAGAAATTAAATAAGCAGGGTGACAATATACAGCTTTGACGTACTCCTTTTCCTATTTGGAAACAATCTGTTATCCCATGTCCAGTTCCAACTGTTGCTTCCTGAGCTGCATACAGATATCTCAAGAGGCAGATCAGGTGGTCTGGTATTCCCATCTCTCTCAGAATTTTCCACAGTTTATTGTGATCCACACAATCAAAGGCTTATATACAGTGACATATATAGAAGTATACAGGTCAGTTCTTCAGGGTCTTTGTCTTCCTTCAGGCCAATTATCTGGTTTCTTTTTCCCACACCTGACCTGCTCTGGGACTCTCCCCTGGGGTGCACATATGCCCCTCAGTCAAGACAAATCAAGTGAAGGCTTCTGGGAGGAACAAGACTCATTATAGCTTGACAGTAATCCCTTGACTTTTGACCCACTAGAAGACTTTCTGCACATGTGTAGTGTCTCCCTTATCCCAAGAGAAAGAGGAGGGAGATCCCTTAAACCTTTCCTCAAAGAGTGTTTTGCCCCCTCTTTGTCCTTGCCATTACTATTACTTTACAGTATTTACAAGAGACAAATACTGGATATTTACTCTGCTTCTGTTGTTACTTTCATTTTGGAGAGCAAACAAGGGGCTAATTATAAATTCCTTAGCTGGAGCTCATCTATCTCTTATCCCAGGAAATGCAACAGGAGGCTAGCTGTAAATGTCTAACCTGGAGCCCACCTATTTCCTACTGAAGAATCTAAGTTACTCCATTTTGTTAACAGAAAAACTCCATTTTGTAAGGTTCAGGGAAAAGAGCCTTTGGAAATCCCCTGATGTCACCCCACCACCCACGAGCCAATCGGACCCCAGACCAAAATCTCCTGACTTAATGCTCAGGAACTTGTGGTCTACCTAGACAATAGGGACCAATCAGGAACCAACAAACAACCCTTCGAAAGAATGTGACCAGTCAGACATTCCCCTACCTAGAAATCCTTTTTTTCCATGTATATTCTCTATATAAGCAACGTAATCCAAAACCCGGGGCTCCTCCCTATAGCCGCTGTGACGGTATTGGTGGGAGCCCCAGCTCGAGCTTGGTAATAAAAACTCTCTTGTTTTTGCATCGGATATCGGCTCCCTGGTGGTCATTGGGAGATTTTGTTACTTGGGCATAACACTACATTAATGGAACTCTGGTTTCCCTTTTGAACTAGCCTTGGTCATTCTGCAGCTTCATCTCTGATAGGGCATTGGTTGGGGTTGCCCCGTTTTCGACTGACTGGGCATTTTTGGGGAATTTTCCTTTTTTAGGGGTAGGCAACTCTGACCCTGAACAATCATTCTGAATTGCTATTTGCTTGATATTTGCTAATGGTGATGATGAATAATTAAGTGTGGATGATCAGAGCTCTGGTCATCTTTCAGTCCCTTGGGGTAGTTTTGCAAATTTAAGAGATCCTTCAGCTGTGCTCCCTAAATGAAAAAAAATGCCCCAGTGCTTCCTGAGATCTGCAGGGCAAAGGCCTCCAGAGGCTTGTCTATTGTATCAGAATGGATCTTTTGCAATTGCTTATCTTGCAGGGG
>SJYA01013384.1:0-10903 GCA_006410615.1 Neotragus moschatus
AGGGGAGCTCCTCTGGGCAGTGCCTCGGGGAAGCTGGGGTCACACACATGTACCTCCGGGGCCTCTCTGGAGGGCATTCTAGGATGAGCCTGGGCCGCCATCCTGGCAGAGGTGTGGGGCCACACCTGGAGGAGTGGGGTGCCAGTGGGCCCCCTTCTGAGAGCTGACAGCTGGTGCCCTCTGCCTCAGGGACGCAGGCAGGTGGACAGAGGTGGGGTGCAGAGGCCCAGAATCCCAGTAGCCGGTGAGGGTGTGGACAGGAGGGGGATGGGCTGTAACAGAGCCGGGGGCTTTGGGCTCAGCGACTCGGCTGAGGGCCAGCTGTGTGCCCCAGGGCGGGCCCCAGGACTTCTCACCCAGTTTGCTCACCTGTGACCACCAACCCTGGCCGGGCGGCCACAGGGGTCAGAGGAGAGAGTCGGGGTGGAAGGGCTCCAGCCCGGAGCCCAGGGGTTGCTCAGAGGCCAGATCAGAAGAGGGCCCAGCCCGGCCAGAGGGCCGACGACCTGATTCTGCGGAGGCGGAGACCCCAGCCCAGCCCCCAGGCCCCCAAAAGGGCCCAGCACACTGCCCGACGTGACCTGTGCCCTGGCCGTCAGCCCAGGGCCCGCTTGGGGGCCGCAGTGTCCCCCGCTTCCCTCCGCTTGGCCCCCGTCCTCCCACCCCCAGTCTGCTTCCTCGATGCCCCACGCCCGTCCTCCCCCCGATCTGCGGTGCTATTGCTCAGTCCTTTGGGGTGGGCTTGGGGGCACAGGGCCCCTCCAGTGTCGCTGGGGCGGCTCTGATGGGATGAGAGCGGCCTGTGAGCTGAGGAGTATTCCACCGCTGTGAGTTTCATGGGAAATTATATATGCACCGGCTGCATGCACTAATGTCAGAGCAAATAAATGCACGTGGAGACAGCCACCGCCCTCCCCGCCGGCTCGGCTCCGGCCCAGAGCGCGCGCTCCCGGGCTCCCGCATCTTTAATCTTCCTGATTCATTTATCCTGCCTTCCATGTGGCATATTAATGTTAGGTCAAAAAGTATTTCATCAGTTATTCTGAAGGTCTTATTTCATTTTTATTCAAAAATGTGTAATCCTGAGAAAAAATAATTACATATGAGACCAGCAGTGTGGCTCTGACCTGAATTCACAGAACATGGAATCTCAGCACTAGCAGGGGGGTTGGCGCCAGCCCTCTCCTTTCACAGACAGGGAAACTGAGGCTCCGGGAGGAGGGAGGACCCCGGCCTGCCCGACACGCCCGGAGCCTGAGCCGAAGCCAGGTCGGCCCCTGCTCTCCCGACACCCACCCCAGAACCCTCGTATGCCGTGTGGGAACGGGAGGCTTTTACTTGCCCGTCTTGTGAGAGACCGAGCTTCTGGAAGTGACTGGAGCAGACAACCACCGCTCAGAGGCGCCGTGGGAGCCACGACCAGGGCCACTGAGCTTCCCCAGGGCCAGGCCCTGTGCTGAGCGTCCCATAAGCATCGCCCAGTTGCCGCGATTGTCCCCATTTTACAGATGGGGAAACTGAGGTGCAGAGCCTTCGGAAAGCTCACCAAGGCCACATAGAGGGCGAGTGAGGTGATCGGGACCTGCACGCAACCTCATCTTGTTCTGTTAGCCAGCTTGCCGCCTTGCCACAGGGCCAATTACTGCCCTTGGGCAGTCTCAGGACAGCTTATAGGGCCCCATTAAGTTCTCAGAGTCCATAAAGTACCTAAAAATATTGCTAGGTCACAGAGAACGGTGGGTCGGGCTATCATCGCTGCCAAAATACAAATCAGCACCTCATAAAATCAGAAATGTATTATCCACAGTTCCTGAGATCAGAAATCCAGTGGGCCTGTTTGGTCCCCCTGGCAAGTTCTCCTGAGGCCAGAATCAAGGTGTGGGCAGGTCTTCGCAGGTTGCCCGAGGCTCCAGGGAAGAATCCACCTCTCTGCCTGTTTGGGGTCAAAGGACAGATCCTGCTTCCTGGTGATGTCAGCAGGGTCATTGTCAGCCTCTGTGGTCTGGTGGTTAGAAGACACTCACTTCTTGGGAGAGAAGCTGTCCCAAACCTAGACAGCATGTTAAAAAGCAGACACGTCACCTTGCCAACAAAGGCCCAGAGAGGCCAAGCTCTGGTCTTTCCAGCAGTCATGCAGACACGAGAGTTGGACCGTAAGGAAGGCTGAGCGGTGAAGAATGGATGCTTTCAAACTGTGGTGCTGGAGAAGACTCTTGAGAGTCCCTTGCACAGTAAGGATATCAAACCAGTCCATCCTAAAGGAAATCAACCCTGAATATTCATTGGAAGGACTGATGCTGAAGCTGAAACTCCAATACTTTGGCCACCTGATGGGAAGAACTAACTTACTTGAAAAGACCCTGATGCTGGGAAAGACTGAAGGAAAGAGGAGAAGGGGGCGACAGAGGATGAGATGGTTGGATGGATCACCGACTGGACTGACAGGAGTTTGAGCAAGCTCGGGGAGGTGGTGACGGACGGGGAGGCCTGGCATGCTGCAGTCCGTGGGGTCGCAGAGTCAGACACGACTGAGCGACTGAACTGAAGCATTTGCTGGGGGAATGGTGAGTCGATGGGTCTGGGAGGAAGGTAGTGGCTGGACCCACACCTCTCCCCCTCCCCCAGGATTGCACACCAGGCCTCACAGGCATCTTCCCTGTGCACTCCAGCCGGGGGGAAAGTTGTACCCTGGCTGCCCCATGTTCCAGGGGAAGCAGCTGGCCCAGCCCAGCAAAGCCCCCAGAGGCTGGCCAGAAGCCCTGCTTCCGGGCTGCCAGACCAAGATGCAGTTGCCACAGGAAGTCAGCTGTTCGTCCAGAGGCTGGAGCAGCAGAGTTGCACCAGGATGCTGTCCCACTAAACTGCCCCACAGGCGGGGGAGACGAGGGCCACTGCTGACCAGCAGGGCTGGCCCACAGCTTGTGGAACAAGGGCTCAGGCCAGCTCCGTGTCCCTGAAGTATGAACAGCCAGTCGGTGCTTTGGACAAAGGATTTCTGAGCCCCGCCGGGAGTGGCCGGTGGTCCGTGAAGGCACTTGGGTCATTTTGTCCCTGACAAATGGGCTCAGAGGCATGGATTGCGGGATGCTGCCTTCCCGGGTGCGTTTGGATCCTGGCAGCATCTGGAGGTGGTGGAGCAAGAGAGGCCAGGGCTGCTGGGCACGCGGCCTCTCTGGGGAGCCGAGTGTCTCCTGTGGGGAAGGAAAGGGGCTTCGGTGGCTGGAGGAGATGCAGCTAGGGGCAGAGGAAATGAGGGTCCTTAGGTGTGGTCCCTCCCTTCCCCTCGCCTGGGGTGGGATCACAGGCAGGTCTGGGGGCTCTGGGATCTTCAGATTCCTCTGCTCCCACCCCAAAAAGCTTCACTCTCCCTCCAGCCCCAACTTTCATCTTTCCAGCATCTGCCCCACGAGCGAGACATCGCTGCATTCCTTCACTCACCCATTCCGTCCACGAAGCACCGGATTCCTTGTCCTGAACTGTGAGGTCCAAATTCGTGGTCTCTGCCTCGTGACGCTTGCTGTCCTGTGTCTGGAAGTCGGACGCTGGCCATAGCCTGGCCAGAGCGCCCTCCTCCCAGCCTGCATAATGTAGCTCGGCCTTCGGGAACGGTGCTGGGAGAATTACCTGTCATTCCTATCACCTGCAGAATTCCATCGGGGCTTCTCTTCCCCACTGTATGGAAGTGGAAACTGAGGCTCTGCGAGGTTCCACACTGACCTGCTGGCGGCAGGGAAGGCCGGAAAAGGGCCCTGACTGTGTCCACGCCCGTCCCGGAACGCACGGCCGACCGCTCTCCTGGGCTGCTAATCGGCTGACCTCAGGGCAGGGCAGCGCTCAGAACTGCCCAGATGGGCCTGGCGTTGCAGCGCGCTCACGCGGGCAGAGAAGGCGAAGGCGCCAGAGCAGAGCCCGAGCGGGACTTCTCGGGCCCTGGGGCTTGGAGGGACCCCCAGCCCGTGAATTCGGCCACAGGGGACCAGAAGCTGCCCCGGAGCCTCGGGGCAATCCCCATCCAAACCCAGCAAGGCCCGTTTTGACTTTCTGACCCTCAGAGCTGTAACAGCAAACGGGCCTCTGTGACGACGCTGTGTTCGGGATCGCTTGTGATGGCGGCCAGAGGGAGCCCGCCCGAATCTCAGACGCTCGGAGTCTGAAGCTCAGGGCTCCTGGGGAAGCAGGACGGGGCAGGCAAGAGAAGGGGATGCGCGGGTGAGCCCCGGGTCGGGCCCGCTCCTCTGCGGCAGCTCCCACGCAGGCAGGCACCTTGGGCCCGCTGCCCCCAGGCCTGCGGTCCACTCACCCCTCCCCCAGGCTCTCTGGCCCCCTTCCCCGCCCACAATGGCAGTGTTGGGCCTGCCTGTCTCCTGGGCACGAGCCTCAGGTAGGGGGCAGGCCCACCAGGCCGACCTCCCCAGGAACGGTGGGGTTCGGGGGACTGGTGGCCAGGGGCAGCCCGAGGAAGAGGGGCAGCCGCTCGGGGAGCTCGGGCCACGGGCCCTTTTCCGCACGTCGCCCCGTGCACCCGCCGCTGCTCCCCCTGGAGACTTCCAGGGGTGGTTCTAGGCTGGTCCTTGGGCCCCCGGAGCACGACCTGCACCCAGGCTCCTCCCCGATTCCCGGGTGCCCGTCCCAGAGGCCCATTTCCAGGCTTGGGCCGGGCGCGTGGCTGCCCGGCTGGTGGGCCCAGAAGGAGGCAGTTGGTGTGAACAGGCCCAGTGCGTGTGTGGGTGGGTGTGGGCTGAGAGGAAGGCTGCCAGGGGGATTACACAGCACCCTGTAAAACTCGAGTTTCAGACAGACAGCCAGCAGCTCTGTGAGCCCGAGTGTGTCCCGGATGCTGCCTGGGGGCACTTGGGCCGCAGAGCCCCTTGCTGTGGCTCCTCTGAGGTTCGGGTTTTTCTGGGCAGCCTGCTTGGTCTGCACGGTAGCTGAGCCTGGCAGTCCTAGCCGGCGGGAGTTGATGCCTAAACCCTGGGCCTGCTGACGGAGCTCAACCAAAATAAAGGCCAGAAAATGCTGGATCGTCTTTCCAGTCACCGGAGAAAGCTCCCCCAGCGTACCGATTCCGAAGGGCGAAGCGTATGCTCCAGGGCTGCCTGCTCTTGGCTGAACCTCAGGTTTCTGTAAAAACACTTGACTCTGCTACCGTCTGTTCTCCGGAGATGCAGTCCTGAATCCCCAGCTTGTAAAGCATCATTCACGGGTGTTGTCAGCTACCAACAGAAATTACTCCCTTCCTGATACAGCTGGGCAAAGCCGATGCGTGCGTTGCTGTGAACCCTTGTAAACCTGCCATCGCCTCAAAAACAAATTCAGAAACATTGCAGTCAAATCTGAGAAGTTTACAGTGAAATCCTGTCTGCAGCCCTCAGCCATCCAACCCCACACCAGACGTGAACCACCCCACAGCCGTGTGAAAAGCTGGGATGCCTGGCTGAGGTCTGAAAAAGACCTTCTCCTTGGCAGGAAAAGGATCTGCCTGGGAGGTTTTTCTGTTTTGACGCTTTTCTGACTGTGTTTTAGATTAAAGCTTTGAAAACCCAAGCGCAGGGCGAGCTTTCTGGCACGCCCCCACTCGCGTCCTCCGTTTCAGCTCCTGCCTTCATCTCTGCCCCCTCTCCCTCTGTCTTCACAGTCCTAGTTTCTGGGACCACAGCAGAGCTGTCGCTTGGGTGTGGGGGATGGCCCCGTATCAAGTCTAGCTGTTCAGGGCGGCTGTGAGTGTTGACTGGTCTGGAGGAAGACTGACGTGGTGGCCAGTGGGATCAGGATGGGCATCACTGACTGTGGGCGGGTAACCCAGGGGGCTGCCCTGCCGAAGGGGTCGAAGCACAGCTCAGCGCCAGCCACCCCCACCCCACCCCGAGTGTCTGCTGGCCCTCGGCTTGCACGTCCAGCCCTTCCTCTAAGGTCCAGGGCGGCTCAGATCCAGGTGGGAAACCCGCCTCCCAGGATCCAGAGCAGCCACGCTTTCAAGCCACGGAGCTCTGGTCCTTGTGCCCTGTGCCCGAGGGGGAACCCAGGGTCGTGGGGTCAGTCCAGCCTCCATCCCTGGCTGAGAAGACAGTGCAGGAGTGGAGATTAACCCGCTTTGAAAAGGCAAAGGCGCACCAAGCCCTCGCCCCGCCTGGGGAGTGCCCACTTACACTAACAGACGCAACATGGCACAATCTACAGGGAGAAGCGTGTTTGATTTGCCTTTGGTGTCCCTTGTGGATGACCCTACGCCATTACAGGGCTGATAGGCAGTGCACGCTGGAACACGTGTGACATGACATGATGCGTGATCACACTGGAACACGTGTGACGTGACGTGACGCGTGATCACACTGGAACACGTGTGACGTGACGCGTGATCACACTGGAACACGTGTGACGTGACGCAATGCGTGATCACACTGGAACACGTGTGGCGTGACGCGACGCGTGATCACACTGGAACACGTGTGACGTGACATGACGCGTGATCACACTGGAACACGTGTGATGTGACGTGACGCGTGATCACACTGGAACACGTGTGATGTGACGTGACGCGTGATCACACTGGAACACGTGTGACGTGACGCGACGCGTGATCACACTGGAACACGTGTGACGTGACATGACGCGTGATCCACTATGACACTCGACACATACAACCCAGCGACTGGGGACAGCCCAGCCACACTGCAGGCCTGCAGGGACAGACAGGGCGAGCGGCCCCAGACCTCTGGGCGGGCGGCACTGCCCTCGGCCACAGGACGCAGCTGGGCAGGGCCAGCAGCCCAGCCACGGGCAGATTAATATCCCTCAAATGTCGATTTTGCCTCCGAGCTTAAGAATGCAAGGAAAGTAAAGAGCGCTGGCCCAAGGAGCCACTTTGGTTTTAGAGGGAAGTTTAAAGCGAGATCAAAGTGTGTCTGGGCCACACGGCCTGGCCTAACTGTCATCATGCCAGGACCCAGAGAAGCCAGTCATGTGGCTTCCCTCCGGAGTTGGATGGACGGCGGGCACGCCTCACTTCCTCACCCAGGACCCAACGACGCCTGAGCGATGGTTCACCATCTGGCTGGACAAGGCCCCAGCCTGGAACAGTTGGCAGCTGGGCTCGCGTCTCAGCTCTAAGTCACCCTTCGACGACTGTCCCCTTCCCTCCAGGGCCGTCAAACTGTCTTGCCCCTGTCTGTCTGCCCCACAGACCTGGGGCCTCCGCTGAGGCAGAGCCCCATCCAGAACCTACTCCCCACTGCTGCCATGACTCCCAGGGTGTCCTCAGGGGCCATCACAACGTTGCATCAGCTAGTGGACAAACACCCAAAGCTCCCTGGCCCCGAGATTGTGAATAAGAAAGCGTACAGCCTGCCCTCAGGCTCACAGAACCCGCTGGGTCTCAGAGAGAAAAGCCAGAGAGAGAGAGAGAGAGACGGCCCGTCTGACGCTCCTGAGCCCCCACGTGCTCCGCCTCCCCCGGGGCCACAGGTGGCAGCCAGCCTGCTGCTGCCGGGCTGCAGCCTCGGGCCACCGCAGGGCCCGAGGGCCGCCCCAGGTCCGTGCCAGGCCCAGCTGGGGACTCGGCTCGTCACGGAGTCTGGCCTCTGCCTGAGTAAACTGTCACCTCCCATGTCCATGCCGCAGGCCTGTGGTCCACACCTTGGCACCAGGAGGCCCAGGCTCCCAGATGGGAGCCTAGAGCCCCACTCAGGAGGCTAGGCGATGGCAGAGGTGACCAGCCGACCCCAGGTTCCCAGCAGTGGGTCCCCACTCTGTCCCAGCCCCCGCCCCCGCAGAGGACCAGCGCCTGCGCCCTTCAGAGCCTCCATCTGCTGCCCCCCGGGACTTCAAGGACAAAGCCAGCCACACGCTCCCCATGTTGGCATCCACAGAATACGAACCGCAGACCACCATTGTCCTGCCGTGAGCATGGGGGTGGGGGTGGGGTGGGCACAGTCATCCAGCCCCCAGGTCTGTGCACACAGGCTGAGCCTGGCAGGGCAGACAGGCAGCAGATCCCCTGGCCTGGCCCCGCTCAGCCCCTTGGGCAGCCGGCTGGGTTCTGGTCCGATGGCTGGAAAGCAGTGCTTGGGGGGCTCATCATGGACACTTTCCTAACTGTTCCCTCATCCTCCCTGTCCCCTGGGGGCACTGAGCCTTCCTGAAAGCCCAGGTCGCAGGTGGATCATCCCCACCAGCCCTGTCGCCAGCCTACCCTACCTCCACTGCGGAGCCGGGCCTGGGCAGACCCCCCAGCACCAGGCCTGTAACCGGGGCCGTCAGACACGGGACCAACGGGCCAACTCAGGGCCTCCTCGGTGCCAGGTGGTAGCCCTCGAGGACAGGACCCAGCCTGCCAGCACCGCCTTCTGCAGCCCCCAACCTGCTTCACGGCCCCTCTCTCTTTAGCACTGATCCCACGACAGTTGGTTGGGGGCTCAGGGTCTCCGATGGGAATATCATTCATTCTTTCTTTCCTGACAGTAGACGGCCCAGCCACAGAGCTGAGACCCCGGTTGCTGCTGGGTCCTGGCGCCCAGCCTGAGGGCTCTCGAGGGAAACCACTGACTCCAGGCCATGGGGAGGCCTGGCCCAGGGAGCAGCTTTTGGGGTGGTTCAGCCCAGGCACCGTCACACCTCTGCAGCTGCTGGAGAATCTGTGTCTCTTAAGGCCTCTGGGAGAAGACGAGGGAACATCAGATCCCCAGAAATGTGGCCATGAGCCCCAAGACGAGGCTCCCTTCCCCCGGAACAGGAGGCAACAGCAGCAGCTGGAGCACAGTCTTCACAGGGAGCCCCTCATCTTAATGGATGGGAGGTGATTTTGTAGCAATAAAAATAGATTTAATAACCAGACAGCGAAATTACTTTTTTTTTTTTCCGAAAAAAAAAGCAAGGTAGTAAATATTCACTGATGCTCCCGTGAGCTCACTAGGGTTTTGGAAACAGATTAGAACCTGCTCGTGAGTGCACACACGAGCACACGTATGCACGCACGCACACACACTCACATGCACACACGTATGCACGCACACACATGCACCACTCAGCAGCTCCTCAGCTGTCCAGAGGCAACATGGCCCTCTTTTCGTTGGAAGCAAGAGCGGGGCTCCCTCCCCCAGGGCCTTCCCTGACAGACTCCTCACTGAGTCCCATCAGGGTAATGAACACAAGACCCCGGCAAAGCTCAGAGCCCCCAGTTCCAGATGGGACGCTGCCTGGCTATGGATCCTGAGGCTGGTGCCCCAAGCTCCACCCAGAGGGGCCGTCCCAGGGGCAGGCCCAGCACTCGACCCCCTTAGGCAGACACTTCATCTAAATTGCAGGATAATCCTGTCCAGACCTCACGGCCGGCGATGCTGGTCTCTCATCTCCCGGGGGAGGCCGCAGGGCTGATCTGCATTTCCTTCCATTCAGCAGGTCTGCTCCCAGTGCCTGCACAGCGTGGGTGAGCCTGGGGGGACAGGTACCCCTGAGGGGTGGAGCCCAGAGCCTGCACAGAACTGTGGGCCTGCTCAGCGTCACTCCAGGCCACAGGGACCTGGGAGGCCAGGCCCTGGTGCCCAGACACAGCCCTGAGGGGCGGCAGGACCTCCAGGGATGGGACCCAGAGTGGGCCCTGAAAACCACAAGGGGCCACGGAGGCTGCTGGAGCAGAGGACTGACCGGGATGGATGTGCCTCTGGAAGCGTGATTCCCATGGCCTCAAGAAGCGCTGGGGGACCAGGGCTAGGAGACCCATGGCGAGGCGAGTGTGCCAACCCACGTAAGAGGGAAAGCAGGAAATAGCAGGGCAGGGCGAGGACCTGCAGAAGGCGCCTCCAGGGCAGCTGCGTCCCCCTGGAGGCGCCTCCCCGCACGGTCCTCTCCGGCCCTCTCCGGCCCCCTGCATCAGTCGGGGCAAGCCACAGGCTGGCACGAGGTGCTTTTAAGACCAACACGCACTGGGGCTCCTCTGGAAAGCGCTGAATACATTTCCCTTCATTAGACACGGGCTCTGCCATCGCAGCCTCTCTCCCCTCATTATTCCTGCATAAANAGAACCTGCTCGTGAGTGCACACACGAGCACACGTATGCACGCACGCACACACACTCACATGCACACACGTATGCACGCACACACATGCACCACTCAGCAGCTCCTCAGCTGTCCAGAGGCAACATGGCCCTCTTTTCGTTGGAAGCAAGAGCGGGGCTCCCTCCCCCAGGGCCTTCCCTGACAGATTCCTCACTGAGTCCCATCAGGGTAATGAACACAAGACCCCGGCAAAGCTCAGAGCCCCCAGTTCCAGATGGGACGCTGCCTGGCTATGGATCCTGAGGCTGGTGCCCCAAGCTCCACCCAGAGGGGCCGTCCCAGGGGCAGGCCCAGCACTCGACCCCCTTAGGCAGACACTTCATCTAAATTGCAGGATAATCCTGTCCAGACCTCACGGCCGGCGATGCTGGTCTCTCATCTCCCGGGGGAGGCCGCAGGGCTGATCTGCATTTCCTTCCATTCAGCAGGTCTGCTCCCAGTGCCTGCACAGCGTGGGTGAGCCTGGGGGGACAGGTACCCCTGAGGGGTGGAGCCCAGAGCCTGCACAGAACTGTGGGCCTGCTCAGCGTCACTCCAGGCCACAGGGACCTGGGAGGCCAGGCCCTGGTGCCCAGACACAGCCCTGAGGGGCGGCAGGACCTCCAGGGATGGGACCCAGAGTGGGCCCTGAAAACCACAAGGGGCCACGGAGGCTGCTGGAGCAGAGGACTGACCGGGATGGATGTGCCTCTGGAAGCGTGATTCCCATGGCCTCAAGAAGCGCTGGGGGACCAGGGCTAGGAGACCCATGGCGAGGCGAGTGTGCCAACCCACGTAAGAGGGAAAGCAGGAAATAGCAGGGCAGGGCGAGGACCTGCAGAAGGCGCCTCCAGGGCAGCTGCGTCCCCCTG
>SJYA01013385.1:0-10592 GCA_006410615.1 Neotragus moschatus
AGAATTTTGAGCATTACTTTACTAGCATGTGAGATGAGTGCAATTGTGCAGTACTTTGAGCATTCTTTTCATTGCCTTTCTTTGGGATTGGAATGAAAACTGACCTTTTCCAGTTAATATTTAAGAAGTGTTAAAATTTATAGCATCTTCCTTCACTATGGGACTATAGAAATTAAAGTATTTACCTCCATTTATTTCTCCCTACGATAATTACCAATGAGTATTTTTGAAGTGGAAATTATGTAAAATAAATATTAAAGTAATCCAAATGGAATAGCATAGACATGGCAAGGAAGATTAGGTTTGAGTCTTGGCTTTGAGGTGGAACATTCATTTATAAAACAGAGAAAAAAAGCTATTTTTTAAATGCTATTGTGATGATTAAATGAAATAACATGTTAAAATCCCCTCCTTGGTGCATGCATGCTGAGTTTCGCAATCCCATGGACTATAACCCTTCAGGCTCCTCTGTCCATGGGATTTCCAAGGCAAGAATACTGGAGTGGGTTGCCATGCCCTCTTTCAGGGAATCTTCCAAATCTAGAGATTGAATCCATGTCTCTTGTGTCTCTATTTTGGCAGGTGAATGTTTTTATCACTACACCACCTGAGAAGCCTCCTAGGCATCCAGCCCCAAATATCTACTTGATGAATGTCGTTTCTCTCAGTTTCCTTGATAATCAATATCCTAATACAAACAGCTTTTAGAATAGTTTTATTCTATTCATCTAATTCAGAATTTTGAAGATAAATATACTAGGGTGGTAAAGAAGCTTTATCCACCCTTTTATTTTTATATGAGCTTTATTCATATAAAGCTCGGAAAATTTTAAAATTCTTTTTAGGGCTAAAAAGAAAGATGAATTAGCCCTTTCCATAATTTGTCTGTCAGATGTAGGTTACAAAAACGATGGAGTCTGACTCTCACATTGAGAACCTCCTGCCAGTGTAGAATCAACAAAGTAGAATTTCAACAAAGATGGTCTTAAAACATCTGAATTTTGAGAACAATGCTTAACTCTTCAAGGACTTATCCTTTTTTGTTTAATGCTTATCTTTGAAAGAGGTTGCTGATGGACCAGCCATCCAAGGGCCTGAATCAAAAGTCACTACTGTATAAGTAAACTTGCCTTTTTCAAGTCTTCACACTCTGACCTAGATTAGATAAAACATATAGAATTATATATTAAAGCTTATAGTTTTGTTTTACCCACTGGTCTTGCCGTTGAAAGTTTTGTCTCTACTCTTTACACACAGAAAAGAAGCCGTGGTTGTAGACAACATCGCCACTCTGGGCAATGGCTGTTCAGGCTCCCTCGCCTGAAACGATGTGCAGGAGGGGTAGGTTCTTACCTTTCTTTCTCAGTGGGATTTTCCAAAAGCAGGCGGTGTTCACATTCATGAAGACTATCTCTAAAATACTTCTTTTCAAAAGGAGAAAGTGCCTGATTTACTCTCTTAACCATAACATTGATTTTTCATCAGCTGAAATCAACTTTTCTTTCAGCTACTCCTTCTAGGATGTATTGCCCCACTAAGTAAAGCTTTCAAAAAGTGAAGTCCCTGAAAACATAATCTGGGAGCCTCCCTAAAATGCCTCCATGAACCACTTTGTTCCCTTAGGACCCAATGAGAAAAATTTCTTTTTATCTTTTTCTAAACCATGGTTAAAAGAATGGTCTTCAGTGTTTCTCAGTGTCTTCTAAGCAAGGTCACTTCAATAAATCCCAGGGCTAGCGCAGTCTAAAGAAAAATGTTGCATCTTCAAGTGTACTTAGATGTTGTCATCAAAATGTAAAAACTATCTAACCAAAAATGCTTCTCTTTTCACCTTTGATGTCAGAAATAGTGAAGCAAAACATGTTTTGCCAGTTTTGTAATCTGTATCTGCTCTTTTGCCTTAGTGGGATCTTTTTACCTTTAAATGTCTCCTCTTGTTCAGCTCTTTTCTCTCTAATCTCTTTAGTCTTTTCTTAAATAGATGGGATGATATATTCATTCCCTATTGCTGCTATCACAAATGTAGTAATTTAAAAAGCCTGGACTTATCATCTTGCAGTTCTGGAGGTCAGAGGTTGAAAATGAGTCTAGGTGAGCGAAAGTCAAGGTGTTGGGAGGATTATGTTCCTTCTGGAGGCTGTAGAATCTGGGTTTTGTTTTGTTTTGCCTTTTCTAGCTTCTAGAAGCTGCTCACCCACATTCCCTGCCTCATGGCATCATCCTCAGTTTTCAAAGCCAGCACATAAAATTGCATCTCTCTGGCCATTCCTCTCTAATCACACCTCCTTCAGACTCTGTTGATTAGCAATCTTAATTCCATTTGCAATCATAATTCCTCTTTGTGATGTAATGGAATATATTTTCAGGTTCTGGGAATTGGGACATGAATGCCTTTGGGGACCCATTATTCTGCCTACCACATGGAATATGTCTTAAATTAACAATGCAGAATATAAAAAATATGGGTTGGGGAATAGTCTAGGGTCAAGAATATGAACCCACATGCTCTTGAAAAGGAGTGAGTAGCATTTGAAATAAGATTACCAGATAGAATAATCAGGTTGGGGATGGGCATGTGAATAGAGGGTTCTCTCAAACAGACAGCTGGACAGACCTGGAAAGCAGGCACTCACCCACTAAGAAAAAGGGCCAAGATATCAAACCCCAGGTCACGTCTTGGTCTCCTTCCTCCACCAGACTCAACTTTTTTGTCTTTTGCAGAGCACAGATCTCTCATGGGCCTCCACTCCCAGTTTTAGTATATGATTGGCTGACACTGGGATTCAGAAATGTGAAGCTAAATATTAAACATGCAAAGTCAAGTGGGTTTTGAGAAGCACCACTATAAACAAAGCTAGTGGAGGTGATGGAATTCCAGTTGAGCTATTTCAAATACTAAAAGATGATGCTATTAAAGTGATGAACTCCATATATCACCAAATGTGGAAAATTCAGCAGTGGCCACAGGACTGGAAAAGGTCAGTTTTCATTACAATTCCAAAGAAAGGCAATGCCAAAGAATGCTCAAACTACTATACAATTGCACTCATCTCACACACTAGCAAAGTAATGCTCAAACTTCTCCAAACCAGGCTTCAACAGCACATGATCCATGAATTTTCAGACATTCAAGCTGGATTTAGAAAAGGCAAAGGACCAAGAGATCAAATTGCCAACATCCATTGGATCATTGATAAAGCAAAAGAGTTCCAGAAAAAACATCTAATTTCTGCTTTATTGACTATGCCAAAGACTTTGACTGTGTAGATCACAATAAACTGTGGAAAATTCTGAAAGAGATGCGAATACCACAGCACCTGACCTTCCTCCTGAGAAACCTGTATGCAAGCCAAGAAGCAACAGTTAGACTTGGACATGGAACAACAGACTGGTTCCAAATTGGGAAGGGAGTACATCTTGTATATTGTCACTCTGCTTATTTAACTTATATGCAGAGTACATCATGAGAAACGCTGGGCTGGATGAAGTACAAGCTGGAATTAAGATTGCCGGGAGAAATATCAAGAACCTCAGATATGCAGATGACACCACCCTTATGGCAGAAAGTGAAGAAGAACTAAAGAGACTCTTGATGAAAGTGAAAAAGGAGAGTGAAAAAGTTGGCTTAAAGCTCAACATTTAGAAAACTAAGATCATGACATCTGGTCCCATCATTTCATGGCAAATGGATGGGGAAACAGTGGAAACAGTGGCTGACTTTATTTTGGGGCTCCAAAATCACTGCAGATGGTAACTGCAGTAATGAAACTAAAAGACTCTTACTCCTTGGAAGGAAAGTTATGACCAATCTAAATAGCATATTAAAAAGCAGAGACATTACTTTGTCAACAAAGATCTGTCTAGTCAAGGCTATGGTTTTCCCAATGGTCATGTTAGATGTGAGAGTTGGACTATACAGAAGGCTGAGCACCGAAGAATTGATGCTTTTGAACTGTGGTGTTGGAGAAGACTTTTGAGAGTCCCTTGGACTGCAAGGAGATCAAACCAGTCCATCCTAAAGGAAATCAGTCCTGGGTGTTCATTGGAAGGGCTGATGTTGAAGCTGAAACTCCAATGCTTTGGCCACCTGATTCGAACAGCTGACTCGTTTGAAAAAACCCTGATGCTGGGAAAGATTGAGGACAGGAGGGGAAGGGGACAACAGAGGATGAGGTGACTAGATGGCATCGCTGACTCAATGGATGTGAGTTTGAGTGAACTCCGGGAGTTGGTGATGGACAGAGAGACCTGGCATGCTGCGATTCATGGGGTCTGAAAGAGTCAGACACGACTTAGCGACTGAACTGAAATGAACTTAGTACACATTCCCAGATAGATTCTCAGTTCAATTATTTCTATATTCAATTATATATTTTTCTATATTTAATTATATATATATATATATACACACTTCACTGAAATGTGTATTATCCTCAAATGAAATACAAAGCCATAACGAAGTTCTTTCTGTTACATATGTATCCCATTTCTACTCATTTTCGCATTGCTGGAGAGGGGGTTAAACTGATTACCACCTTCTTTGTAATGTTTAACTTGTATATCTGTATATAACAGACATATTTCATACATGGAAATATATATAAATTTATAGTAATAGTATTTGTGAAAGATGTACTTTTGCTTCTCTATATATAAATTCTCCAAATGTTACACTTACATATGAATGAAAATTTAAAGGCAAATAATATAGAAGATGATATCTATGTGCATACAAACATCACAATATTCAACTGTAATAAAATATTATATTTAACCCATAGGAACAAACAGTGAAGATAACCAAAAGCATAAGAAAAAAATCTGTTACATGCTATCAATACATATTGACTGGCATAATCCTTAATACTTGGCTGTTTTGCAGCTACATGATTATAGCAAAGTAAACAGAATTGTAAAATGAATAGTAATGGAGCATGTGCTGACAGACTGCAACTTACAAGAGTTAGTGTCCCAAAAGTTTATCTGCAAGTTGACTGCTCAAAGCTCAGAGTATACTTTTGTTGTGTTTTCCCCAACCCTATACGATAACTAATTTCAAGGTTTCAAAAAAGTTGAAAGAATTTTACAGTAAGTAAGTGTATTCTCCCCCAATCAATATTCTCTCTTTAACATTAACTATATTCACCATATCATTTATCTCAAAATAATTAAATAATTACATTTTCTTTCTAATGGCAGGCTTCTGTTCAAAGTCACATAAATTGAATTAAGCTTAGAGCATAGCATTAATTTATGTTACATTGTTTGACCTCCTCCAAATTTAAATGGTAATGTTGCATGTGTGTAATAGAAAACTAGTAAATGAAGGAAACTAGAAGAAACAGACCATCCACATCACCAAAGATAACCGTAGTAATAGTTTAAAAAAATTTTAAGCATTTTAATTTTGCTCCCATAGATCTTTTTGGCTTCCCTGGTGGCTCAGAGGTTAAAGCGTCTGCTTCCAATATGGGAGACCCAGGTTCCATCCCTGGGTTGGGAAGATCCCCTGGAGAAGGAAATGGCAATCCACTCCAGTATTCTTGCCTGGAGAATCCCATGGACGGAGAAGCCTAGTAGGTTACAGTCCACGGGGTCGCAGAGTCGGACACGACTGAACGACTTCACCTTCACCTTCATGATATTTATCAATTTTCATAACTTTGGTTATCATTTTAAATAAGTAACAGGTTGAATACATGTACTAAAATTTGCTTAATCATTACTTAAGCATTCACTTGTAATGTGACATTTGAGCAGTTTCCAAGTCTTGTTATCATAAAATGCTGAAATGAAGTACTTTGTGCTCTTTNGACTGAACGACTTCACCTTCACCTTCATGATATTTATCAATTTTCATAACTTTGGTTATCATTTTAAATAAGTAACAGGTTGAATACATGTACTAAAATTTGCTTAATCATTACTTAAGCATTCACTTGTAATGTGACATTTGAGCAGTTTCCAAGTCTTGTTATCATAAAATGCTGAAATGAAGTACTTTGTGCTCTTTCTCCCTCAATTGTTCTTCCTTAGATTCAGAAGTGGAGTTGTTATTTCAGTAGAAGAAAAAAGTGTTTTATTTACTTATTTCATATTAAGTATTAAGCCACATTTGATCTATTAACATCCAGGTTTTACACTAAGGATGATAAAGAACAATAATGTCTTCCCTACTGATATTTAAAATCTGCCTCTTTCCCATTTCAACAAAAAATGTTGTATTTCACATGTCTTTACATTGGGAAGTCTAATAACCCAAAACTTCAGTATGTTTTGAAGTATTCAGTGGGGAAAAAGCTAGGAAGAGTGTTCATTGCTACAGATGGAGACTGAAAGAGAGGAACACGGCCACTCATTTCAGTGAGAACAATCCATATGTCACAGGAGACAAAATCAAGCTAACTTGTGCTGAATTCTAATGCTGTAAGTTCCCATTTGACTTAGAGTTTGCAGACACACACTATCAAAATTATGAAAAATAGAAATACAGAAAAATTGCAAGCAATTTATGGAAGATTTTAAAGTGATTCTGCAGTGAGAGCTATGTAACAGTGTAAAGAGGAGTGAATTAACAAATAGGAAATAAATTATTGAGTGAGAAATAAAAGTGAAAAAAATAATATCTAGCAGATTTGGTGCCTTAACATCCAAAGGCAGGGAAACATCAAAAACTGTCTGAGGTCACACATTCTAAGATTGTCGTACTATTATGATCTTTGTCTTTGATTCTATAACAATTTTGTATGAATGATTAAAAACACTAGTGTTCATATAACTGAGGAAGATTTCTTCAAAACAATATTCATAAAAAGCATTCTGGATCCTGGATACATTTATCCAGTTCCAAGGACATAACATAGCTTGTGAAAATCCTCTCAGTGACTATAATCAGAGAAATAGAAAGCTCATTTTATATATAGCTGATAGGGAGCACTCTCCTCCCATCCCAGGGTCATCATACAAGCAAGTTCAGTATAGAATATTACATCATGAAACATTACCTTTGAGTCCGGATATGTCCATGTTCAGCCCCAAGACACATCATTAGGATTCAGATATCACTACCTAAAACTTAAATATACCTTTTTAAATTATTTTATGAAAACATCACATTGACAGGCTGTTAATCACCTTCTCTATGTGCTACATTTCTCCATTCTTAATGGAAATTCTCATTGATTACTTAATCTTGTTATGCTTTTGCTAAGTGAATTAATATGCTTAGGATATTAAATTGAAGGATCCCTGCTCATCTGCTCAAACTTTGTATTTTCACCAGGTTGACAGATTAATTTCCAAGAAAAAAAGATACTAGCAATAGTCTCCTCTCTGCTATTAAACATGACATATGAAATGAAAATAATTTGAAACAGCTGAAGCAGGACATTCCAGGGAAATATGTAAGGACTGTGCTCAGTGAAATATGAATCCATATTACTATGTTTAAATAAGGCTTGCCATATAGTTTAAAGTTCAATGTAACTTTTAGAGAATTGTCCCATAATCACTAGAAAGGAATGTATAGCAGTGGAAACCAGTTGCAGCTCTCCCCTTATCTGAGCCAAGAACCCAAAAAGGAGACTAGAAACAGAAGTAACTGAAAGGATAAGAAAAAGATACTTCCCCAAAAAAGACATACAAATAGCCAATAAACATATAAACACTCAACATCGCTCATTATTAGAGAAATGCAAATCAAAACTATAAAGANTGGAAACCAGTTGCAGCTCTCCCCTTATCTGAGCCAAGAACCCAAAAAGGAGACTAGAAACAGAAGTAAATGAAAGGATAAGAAAAAGATACCTTCCCAAAAAAGACATACAAATAGCCAATAAACATATAAACGCTCAACATCACTCATTATTAGAGAAATGCAAATCAAAACTATAAAGAGGTATCAACTTTAAACAGTCAGAATGGCCATCATCAAAAAAAAAAAAAATCTACAAACAATAATAATTGCTGGAGAGGATGTGGAGAAAGGGGAACCCTCTTGCACAGGTGGTACAGCCACAATGGAAAACAGTATGAATATTTCTTTAAAAACTAGGAATAAAACTACTGTATCTTCCAGCAATCCCACTACTGGGTATATACTCTGAGAAAACCATAATTGAAAGAGACACATGTACCCCAGTGTTCACTGCAGCACTATTTACAGAGGTTGCAATGTAATGTAATAGCTTTAATGCAATATGGAAGCAACATAAACATTCATCCACATTTGAATGGATCAAGAAGTTGTGGTACATATACACAATGGAATATTACTCAGCCAAGAAAAGAAGACTTTGAGTCAGTTCTAGTTAGGTGAATGAATCTAGCATCTGTAATACAGAGTTAAGTAAGTAAAAAAGAGAAAAATAAATATTGTATGTTAATGCATATATATGGAATCTAGAAAAATGGTACTGATGAACCTCTTTGCAGAGCAGGAGTGGAGATGCAAATATGAAAACCGGACTTGTGGACACTGAGGGGAAAAACAGGGTTGGATGAATTGAGAGAGTAGCATCAAAACATATACATTACCATATGTAAAATATGGTAGCTAGTGGGAAGTTGCCATAAAACACAGGAAGCTCAACCTGGTATTCTGTGACAACTGAGAGGGATGGGGGTAGGGAAATAGGAGGGAGTTTCAAGAGGGATTGATATACGTACACTTACGGCTGATTAATATTGTTGTATGGCAGAAAACAACACAAAAATGTAAAGCAATTGTCCTCCAATAAAAAGAAAAAAAAGGAAAAATATTGATTTAAAAAGAAAAAGATTCTTGATACACTTTAATTATAATTGCTTGTTCACTATAAGTCACTGCCATTTTTCTCAAATCAATTAAATTTTAGCTTTTGTATATGGAATTGCTGAGGATAGTAGCTTCAGTCTAATAAGTATTAGAAATTCATTTTCTAAAATTTAAACTACTGCAAACAAAATTGACTTTTTAAAAGGAAGCACCAAATCCTTAATTATTAGAGTTACATGCTAAAATATTTACAGATAAATTGATATGATATCTATCTAAGATTTGTTCATTTTAGGATTTGTTCAACAGGGTGGGAAAATTGAGAGCAGAGAAGATTAAATGAGCTATGTGTTAATAACTGTGCAAGCTAGGAAATAAGTACAGGAAGGATTTTATACTCTCCTCTCTACCTCACGTACTCTTCACTCATAAAATTTCTCTTTAAATAAAAACAACTAGAGCATTTGTTTAAAGTACCTCTAGTGATAACATATGTAAACATATATGAGAGAGAGAAATATCCAAAATGCAGAATGCTCTTAGTTTTCTAATAAACAAAATGACACACTCAAAGAAAGCACCCACTAAAGACAGGAAAGAAATCAGTACACCAATGTCCTGCTCAACAGGAATAACCTAGAGAGCAGTGATAAAACTTTAGAAGTGGATGAAACTTCAAGAATTCTCTATTCTGACTCCAAATGAGCAAACTGCACCCAAGAATTGCAAAGTGACTTGTATGCCACATAGGTGGTGGTTAGTTTGTTGATTAACAGAACGTTTTTGAGCATGTGCCAATCATAAAATGAGGTGCTGAGCACATCAAGAAGTGAAGAACAAAATTATTCCCTTTAGTAAGGGAGATGGACTGCAAGGAGATCCAACCAGTCCATTCTGAAGGAGATTCCAGCCCTGGGATTTCCTTGGAAGGAATGTTGCTAAAGCTGAAACTCCAGTACTTTGGCCACCTCATGCGAAGAGTTGACTCATTGGGAAAGACTCTGGTGCTGGGAAGGATTGGGGGCAGGAGAAGAAGGGGATGACAGAGGATGAGATGGCTGGATGGCATCACTGACTCAATGGACGTGAGTCTGAGTGAACTCCGGGAGTTGGTGATGGACAGGGAGGCCTGGCGTGCTGCGATTCATGGGGTCACAAAGAGTCAGACATGACTGAGTGACTGAATTGAACTGAACTGAAGGGAGATGATATTCAAATCAATAATTACATTATTGTTATGTATATCAAACATATACATAGCAAGTAATAGAGCAGAGTTATGAATAATACCATGGGAGAACAGGGAAGAAAAACACAACNTGAACTGAACTGAAGGGAGATGATATTCAAATCAATAATTACATTATTGTTATGTATATCAAACATATACATAGCAAGTAATAGAGCAGAGTTATGAATAATACCATGGGAGAACAGGGAAGAAAAACACAACTCTTCACAGTAATACCGTGGCAAATTTGTGAAAGATCTGGGACTAGAATATATGATTTCTTATTTCTAGTTTAGAGTTGTCTTTGTCAGAAATTTGGTCTAGAAAGAAAAAAACATAATCTAGATTTTCAAAGAGATATGTCATAAGGATACCGAGAACACAACTGCAGAAAATATGAGATCACAATACCAGAAAATATTTTTAAAATATAGGAATTTACTGAAAGGCAACTCTGGGGCTATTCACTTTCTTATCTCCACATCTTTTTTCTCCATTTGCTTTTATTTCTTTCTATGAACCTGGTTTCAGCTTACTTATCCACTTTCATATGAACCATATCATGGGGCTACCCTGAATTGAAGGGAAACATGTAATTCTAAATGA
>SJYA01013386.1:0-11073 GCA_006410615.1 Neotragus moschatus
TCTCAGGTTCTGGCCTCAGAACCTGATGAGGACTTATTATCCGGCACCGACTAAAGAGGATTCCTGAGAGATCCCTGGCAACTCCCATGGAGACTGGCCATTCTTGAAGAAAAACGATGATTCCCAGAGGTCCCCAACGTAACTCGATAAGGAGCTACCATAACTCGGGAAAAACTTGGAGATTCTGTCCTCCAGGCAAGATAAGGCCTTTTTCCGTTGCAGCTTCTCGATGGAAATCACATCTCCCCTCTTGGAGCTCAAAAGGTTCTTTCACACCCTTGCTGCAAGTCAGGAAGTTCCCCTACATACCAGTCTCCACTCGCAAGGCACACCAAGGGTCTCGCCACAAATGAAGAGGAGCCCCATTGTACCCTCCTCAGCCCGAAATGAAGGTCTCCTTTCCCTGTTTTGTCGGAAAATGATTCCAGTGTCTCAGGTGCATCTCAAGAGATGGCGCTGTCAACAGGAAAGGTGAAAGGCACTCTCTGGGTCGTGCCACAATTCCAAAAGACCTGCAAATATTTCAGTTCACTCCAGATGAACCTGATTTCCATGCACTGCCTCGACTGTCACCCCCAGTATTGACTCACACCACGGTGCATGTGTGACAGCCCTGTGGCACCTCGATGGAAAGACACAGACTTCTGTGTCAACTACACGGGAAGCCCGACACTGATTCTACAGCTCAGGAGGAAAGCGTAAGTGCATGTCTCCACTCGAGTGGAGACCTAACTCCGCTGTGGACACTACAGAGGAACCCCAAAATCGATGTCAGCACTGGAGAGGAAACCTCAGGTTCCGGCCTCAGCTCCTGATGAGGACTTAGGACCCAACACCGACTTGCGAGCAATGTCGAGAGGTCCCTGGCAACTCCCATGGACACTGGTCTTTGTGAAGGTCAAAGGAGGGCATTGAGAGGTCCGCATCGTAATTTGAGAGGGACTGCAGTAACTCGAGAAAAACTAGGAGATTCTATCCTCCAGGCCAGATGAGGCCTTTTTCTGATGCGGGATCTCGAAGGTAATCACACCTCCCGACTTATACTTCGAAAGGTTCCTTCACACCCTTGGTGCACCTCAAGAAGTTCCCCAAAACACCTGTCTCCACTCAAGAGGAATACCGTGGGTCCTGCCACAACTGAAGAGGAGACCCGTTGTCCCCTCCTCAGCCTGAAATGTAGTTTCCATTCCCTGCTTCGTCGGGAAAGGGGAAAGGATTCTCGGCATTCCATTCACATCTCAGGAGGAGGCGCTCTCAACAGGAAAGGCGAGATTCACTCCCTGGGTGGTGCCACCATTCCTAAAGATGCACAAATGTGTCAGGCCCCTTCAGATGAACCTGATTTCCCTGCATTACCTCGACTGTCACCCCTAGTATTGATTCATACCTCGGTAACACGTTTGACAGTCCTTGTCACTTCAAGGGAAAGACACAGATATTTGTGTCACATTCATGGGACACCTGACACTGATTGCAGTGCTCTGGAGAAAAGCAGAAGTGCATGTCTCCACTGGAGACGATGCCTGACTTCCCTCTGGGGACTACAGAGGAAATCCAAGATCCATGTCTGCACTGGAGAGGAAATCTCAGATTCCGGCCTCAGCTCCTGACGAGGACTTAGGACCAGGCACTGACTTGAGAAGTATGTCGAAAGCTCCCTGGCAACTCCCATGGAAACTGGCCTTTGTTGAGGTCAAATGAGGGAATCCCAGATGTTCCCATGGTAACTCGAGAGAGACTGCCTCAACTCGAGAAAAACTAGGAGATTCTCCCCTCCAGGCAAGATGAGGTCTTTTTCCGATGCAGCATCTTGAGGAAAATCACACATCCTCACTTGGACCTCGAAAGTTTCCTTCACCTCCTTGCTGCACCTCAAGAAGTTCCTCGAAATAATCGTCTCAACTCAAGAAGAACACCGAGGGTCCCGCCAAAACTCAAGAGGAGCCCTGTTGTTTCCTCCTCAGCTCAAGATGTGGGTTCCTTTCCCTGCTTGTTCGGGAAAGGGGAGAGGATTCTCGTCATTCCAGTCACATCTCAGGAGAAGGCCCTTTCAACAGGAAAGGCGAGAGGCAGTCCCTGGGTGGTGACACCATTCCTAAAGACCCACAAATGTGCCAGGCCCCTTCAGATGAACCTGATTTCCCTGAATTACCTCGATTGTCAACCAGAGTATCAACGCAGACCTCCGTGGAACGTGTAACAGTCCTTGTCACTTCAAGCGAAAGACACAGACTTTTGTGTCAACACCACGGGAAACCTGACACTGATTCGAGTGCTTGGGAGGAAAGCGGAAGTGCGTGTCTACACTCGAGACGAGGCCTGACTCCCCTCTGGGGACTCCAGAGGAACGCCAAGAACCATGTCAGGACTGGAGAGGAAACCTCAGGTTCTGGCCTCAGCTCCTCACGAAGACATAGGACCTAGCACCTACTTGAGAGGAATGTCGAGAGGCCTCTGGCAACTCCCATGGACACTGGCCTTTGTGAGGTCAAACGAGGGGATCCCGGAGATCACCGTCTTAACACGAGGGGGACTGCCACACCTCAAGGAAAACTTGGCTATTTTCCCTCCAGGCGAGATGAGGCCTTTTTCCGATGCAACGTCTTGGGGAAAATTACATCTCCCCTCTTGGATATCCAAAGTTTCCTTCAAACCCATGCTGAACCTCAAGAAGTTCTCCAAAATATCCATCTCCACTCAAAAGCAACACCGATTGTCCCACCACAACTCAGGAGGAGCCCTGTTGTTTCCTCCTCAGCTCGAGATGAGGGTTCCTTTCCCTGCTTCGTTGGGAAAGGATTCCTGGTGCTTCCTTCGCATCTCAGGGAGAGGTGCTCTCAACAGGTGAGGAAAGGTGAGAGGCACTCCCAGGGTCGTGCTGTCTTTCTAAAAGACCTGAAATGTGTCAGTCCCCTTCAGATGAACCTAAATTCCCTGCACCTCCACATCTGTCAACCCGAGTGTTGACTGACACCTCAGTGGCACATGTGACAGTCCTTGTCACTTCGAAGGAAAGCCTCAGATCTTTGTTTCAACTCGACAGGAAGTCTGACACTGATGCGAGTGCTCAGGAGGAAATGCGGAAGTGCGGGTCTCCACTTGAGATGAGGCCTGACTCCCCTGTGGAGACTCCAGAGGAACCCCGAGATTGATGTCAGCACTGGAGTGGAAACCTCAGGCTCTGGCCTCAGATCCTGACGAGGACTTAGGACCCAGCAGCGACTGGAGGTGATTCCCGAGAGGCTCCTCGCAACTCCCATGGAGACTAGCCTTTCTTGAGGTCAAATGAGGGGATCCCTGAGGTGCCCATCTAACTCCAAAGGGACCTTCCACAACTCGAGAAAAACTAGGATATTCTCCTCTACAGGCGAGATGAGGCCTTTTTCCAATGTGATGTCTTGAGGGAAATCACACCTCCCCACGTAGACTTTGAAAGGTTCCTTCACACGCTTGCTGCACCTCAAGAAGTTCCCGGAAATACCCGTCTCCACTCAAGAGGAACACCGAGGGTCCTGCCACAACACAGGAGGAGCTGTGTTGTTTCCTCCTCAGCTCAAGATGAGGGTTCTTTCCCTGCTTCTTTGGGAAAGGATTCCCGGCCTTTCTGTCACATCTCAGGAGGAGGCACTCTCAACAGGAGAGGAAAGGCAAGAGGCACTTCCAGGGTCATGCCGCATTTTGAAAAGGCAGGCAAATGGGGCAGGGCCCTCATATGAGCCTAATTTCTTTGCACTACTATGACTGTCAACCCGAGTATTGACTCACACCTCGGTGACAAGGACAGCCCTTGTCAGCTCGAGGGAAAGCTACAGATTTCAGTGTCAACTCCACAGGAAGCCTGACAGTGATTTGAGTGCTCGAGAGGAAAGTGTAAGTGCTTGTCTCCTCTTGGGACGAGGCCTCACTGCCCTCTGGCGATTCCAGAGGAACGCTGAGATCCATGTCAGCACTGGAGAGGAAACGTCAGGTTCAGGCCTTAGCTCCTGTCGAGGAATTAGGACCCAGCACTGACTGGAGAGCGATCCCAAGAGGCACCTCTCAACTCGCAGGGAGACTGGCCTTTCCTGAGGCCACAGGAGAGAGTCCCTGAGGTGCCCATCATAACTTGAGAGGGGCCTGCCGCAACTTGAGGAAAATCAGGAGATTCTCCCCTCCAGGTGTGATGAGGCCCTTTTGCGCAGTGGCATCTCGAGGGATATAACACCTCCCCTGTTGGACCTCTAAAAGTTCTTTCACACCCCTGCTGCAGCTCAAGAAGTTCCCCGACATACACGTCAACACTCACGAAGAACAGGGAGGGTCCTGCCACAACTGAAAAGGAGACCCGTTGTCCCCTCCTCAGCCAGAAATGAAGGTTCCTTTCTTTCTGCCTCGTCGGGAAAGGGGAAAAGATTCTTCGTGTTCTAGTCGCATCTCACGAGGACTTAGGTTCGGGCACTGACTGGAGAGGATACGTGAGAGGCCCCTCACAACTCCCATGGAGACTGGCCTTTCTTGAGGTCAAACGAGGGGATCACTGAGGTCCCCGTTGTAACTCGAGAGGGACCTGTGGCAACTGGAGAAAAAGTACGAGCTTCTCCCTCCAGGTGAGATGAGGCCTTTTTCCGATGCGGCGTCTGCAGGGAAAATACACCTCTCCACTTAGACTTCGAAAGGTTCCTTCACACTCTTTCTGCACCTGAAGAAGTTCCCCAAAATACCTGTCTCCACTTAAAAGGAACACGGAGGGTCCTGTGACAACTGAAGAGGAGCCCCGTTGTACACGCCTCAGCCCAAAATGGAGGTTCCTTTCCCTGCTTCGTCGGGAAAGGGGAAAGGATTCTAGGCGTTTCAGTCGCATCTCAGCAGGAGCCACTCTCCACAGGAAAGGCGAGAGGCACTCCCTGGATTGTGCCACCATTCCTAACGACCCACAGATGTGTCAGGCGCCTTCAGATGAACCTGATTTCCCTGCATTCTCTTGACTCTCAACCTGAATATTGACTCACATGACGGTGGCACGTGTGACAGTCAGTCCTTCCCTTTTCGAGGGAAAGACACAGATTTTTGTGTCAACTCCATAGGAAGGCTGACACTGATTCAAGTGCTCGGGAGGAAAGTGGAAGTTCGTGTCTCCACTCGAAATGAGTACTTACTACCCTCTGGAGACTCCAGAGGAATACCAAATCCATGTCAGCACTGGAGAGGAAACCTCAGGATCCAGCTTCAGCTTCTGACAAGGACGTAGGTCTAGCACAGACATGAGAGGAATATCCAGACGCCCCTGGCAACTCCCATGGAGACTGGCATTTGTTGAGATCAAATGAGGGGATCCCAGAGGTCCCCGTCCTAACTCGAGAGGGACTGCCGCAATTCAAGAAAAACTAGGATATTCTGCCCTCCAGGTGCGATGAGGCCTTTTTCTGATGTGGCGTCTGAAGGGCCATCTCACTTCCCCACTTAGACTTCCAAAGGTTCCTTCACACCCTTGTTGCACCTCAAGAAGTTCCCCGAAATACATATCTCCACTCAAGAGGAACACCGAGGTTCCCATCACAACTGAAGAGGAGCCCCATTGTCCCCTCCTCAGCCCGAAATGAAGGTTCCTTTCCCTGCTTCATCGGGAAGGGGAAAGGATTCTAGGCATTCCAGTCGCACCTCAGGAAGAGACGCTTTCTACAGGAAAGGGAAGAGGCACTCCTGGGTGATGCTACCATTCCTAAAGACCTAGAAATGTGTCAGGTCCCTTCAGAAGAACCTGATTTCCCCACATTCTGTCGACCATCAACCCGAGTGTCGACTCACATCTCAGTGGCACATGTGACATTCCTTGTCATTTTGAGGGAAACCCACAGACTTTTGTGTCACTTCCACAGGAAGCCTGACACTGATTCGAGTGCTCAGGAGGAAAGCGGAAGTGCATGTCTCCGCTTGAGACGAGACTTAACTCCCCTCTGTTGACTCCAGAGGAACGCCAAGATCCACGTCAGCACTGGAGCGTGAACCACAGGATCTGGCCTCATCTGCTGAGGAGGACATAGGACCAGGCACCAACTGAAGAGGAATGTTGAGAGGGCCCTGGCAACTCCCTCGGAGACTGGCCTTTGTTGAAGTCAAATGAGAGGATTCCAGTCGACCCTGTCGGAACACGAGAGGGACTGCCGCAACTCGAGAAAAACTAGGTGATTCTACCCTCCTCACGTGATGAGGCCTTTTTCTAATAGGACATCTCGAGTGAAATCACACCTGTCCACTTAGATTTCAAAAGGTTCCTTCACACCCTTGCTGAACCATAAGAAGTTCCCCAAAATACTTGTAGTCTCTCAAGAGGAACACCGAGGGTCCCGCCACAACTGAAGAGGAGCTGCAATGTCCACTCCTCAACCCAAAATGAAGATTCCTTTCCCTGCTTCATAGGGAAAGGGGAAAGGATTCTTGTCATTCCAGTCGCATCTCAGGAGGAGGCGCTCTCCACAGGAACAGTAAGAGGCACTCCCTGGGTGGTGCCACCATTCCTAAAGACCCACAGATGTGTCAGACCCCTTCAGATGAACCTGATTTCCCTGCATTCCCTCGACTCTCAACCCGAGTATCGATCCACTCCTCGGTGACACCTGTGACAGTCCTTGTCACTTCGAGAGAAAGCCACAGATTTTTGTGTCAACTCCACGGGAAGCCTGACACTGATTTGAGTGCTCGGGAGGAAAGCGGAAGTGTGTATCTTCACTCAAGACAAGGCCTGACTCCCCTCTGTGGACTCCAGAGGAATGCCATGATACATGTCACACTGGAGGGGAAACCTCAGGTTCCGGCCTCAGCTCCTGATGAGGACTTAGGACCCAGCACCGACTTGAGAGCAGTGTTGAGAGGCCCCTGGCAACTCCCACGGTGACTGGCCTTTGTTGAGGTCAAACGAGCGTATCCCAGAGATCCCCATCTTAACTTGAGAGGGAGTGGCACAACTTGAGAAAAACTAGGAGATTCTCCTCTCCAGGAGAGATGAGGCCTTTTTCCGAGGTGGCATCTCGAGGGAAATCACACCACGCCACTTAGACTTCCAAAGGTTCCTTCACATCCTTGTTGCATCTCAAGAAGTTCTCCCAAACATCTGTCTCCTCTCAAGAGGTACACCGCATGTCCAGCCACAACTGAAGAGGAGCCCCGTTGTCCCTGGCTGAACCCAAAATGAAGTTTCCTTTCCCTGCTTCATCGGCAAAGGGGAATGGATTCTCGGAGTTCCAGTCGCATCTCAGGAGGAGTCGTTCTCCACAGGAGAAGAGAGAGGCACTCCCTGGGTGGTGCCACCATTCCTAAGTATCCAAAAATGTTCAGGCCGCTTCAGATGGTCCTGATTTCCCTGCATTCCATCGACTGTCAACCCGAGTATTGACTCACACCTCAGTGGCACGTGTGACAGTCCTTGTCACTTCAAGGGACAGCCACATATTTTTGTGTCACCTCCACGGGAAGCCTGACACTGATTCGAGTGCTCGGGAGGAAAGCAGAAGTGTGTGTCTCCACTGGAGGGAGGACTGACCCCCCTCTAGGGACTTCAGAGGAATGCCAAGATCCATGTCAGCACTGGAGAGGAAACTTCAGTTTCCAGCCTCAGCTCCTGAGGAGGACTTAGGACACGGCATCGACTGTAGAGGAATGTCGAGGGTCCCCTGGAAATTCCCATGGAGACTGTCTTTTGGGGATCCCAGAGGTCCCCGTCTTAACTCAAGAGGGACTGCCTGCCGGAGCTCGAGAAAAACTAGGAGATACTCCCCTCCAGGCGAGATGAGGCCTTTTTTGATGTGGTGTCTCCAGGGAAATCATACTCCTCTACCTAGACTTTGAAAGGTTCCTTCACAATACATTTTGAAAAACAGCTAATGGGACTTGTATAGATGAATTGGATATGAGAGATGAGGTAATGATGAGAATTAAATTCAGATCCTTAAGTTTTGATTTGAGGAACCAGGCACGTGATGGTATGATATGTTGTCATAATGAAGCAGAGGAACAGTTTTCCGTGATTTGGGGGTATGCAGTAAGGATAAAGAATTCTGTTGGTTAAAATTTTGAGATTCCTTTGAAATATTAATACATGCTCTGTGATAGAATGTTGGGAGTTATTGAAATGTAAACACTATTTAAAAATACTGGTTTCCTGGATATTGTCTAGGATAAGGATATAAATAATGTAAAGAGAAAGGAAAGATCTATCTCATGATCATTTCAGTATTAAGCAGTTGAATTGTAAATAGGATGATGGATTAGGAAGTCATGAAAGCCTGGAGAAGAGAGTATTTCAAGAAGGAGAGTATAATCAACTGTCATAAATTAGTCACTGTATATCCCTATGGTATGTTTCTATGCTGTCCTTAAAATAGCTGGAGCAAATCTGTGTATGCTAGTATAGAAAGAATTTTAACACCTATTATTAAGTGAAAAATAGGTCTATCAATCTCTCTGTGTGAACAAAATGCACTTACACTTTTATGTATATATATAGCTTTCTTAATAAGGTATAACAATAAAAATAATGAAGAACTATTACCTTATAGCTTACTCATTTCAACTCACAGATGCATCAAAATATCCTGATTCATAAAACATATTCATTCTTCTTTGGATATGCTTGTTCAAGCCTCTGAGTGACCTCTGAGAGGCTGAATCTCTAGAATAATAAGTGGGTAGATATCCTGGTGTAGTAGACACAAACTATGGAGTTTTAGTCCTTGCTCTGGGACTCTGCAATATTAGTCTTAGCTAAATTTAGATTTACAAAACCAGATAACCACATAGATAGAAGAGACTTTCTCAACTATTCTTTTTTGTTTTGGCCACTCAGTGCAGCAAGTAGGGTCCCTCAGTAGTGAGAGTACAAAGTTCTAAACTACTGGACTTCCAGGGAATTCCTAGCACCATGTATAGCATTCAGGATGTTGGTTTCCTCATCAAGGATCAACCCTTGACTCTGCATTGAAAATGCAGTCTTAACCACAGGACCACCAGGGAAGTCCCTCAACTATACTTTTTAACAACACCAAGATCCATGTCAGCACTGGAGAGGAAACCTCAGGTTCTGGCCTCAGCTCCTGACAAGGACTTAGGACCCGGCACCGACTTGAGAGCAGTGTTGAGAGGCCACTGGCAACTCCCATGGAGACTGGCCTTTGTTGAGGTCAAGCGAGGGGATCCCAAGAGGTCCCCATCGTAACTCGAGAAGGACTGACACAACTCGAGAAAAACTAGGATATTCTCCCCTCCAGGCGAGATGAGGCCTTTTTCTGATGCAGCATCTAAAGGGAAATCACACCTCCCCTTTTAGAGTTCCAAAGGTTCCTTCACACCCTTGCTGCATCTCAAGAAGTTCCCAAAAACATCTGTCTCCACTCAAGGGCAGCACCGAGGGTCCCGCCACAACTGAAGAGGAACCCTGTTGTCCCCTCCTCAGCCCGAAATGAAGGTTTCTTTCCCTGCTTTGTCGGGAAAGGGGAAGGGATTCTTGGAGTTCCAGTCGCATCTCAGCAGGAGCCACTCTCCACAGGAAAGGCGAGAGGCACTCCCTGGGTGGTGCCACCATTCCTAAAGACCCACAATGTGTTATGCCCCTTCAGATTTCCCTGCATTTCCTCGACTGTCAATCCGAGTATCGACTCACAACTCAGTGGCACGTGTGACAGTCCTTGTCACTTCGAGGGAAAGCCACAGATTTTTGTGTCAACACCACGGGAAGCCTGACACTGATTCGAGTGCTCGGGAGGAAAGCGGAAGTGTGTGTCTCCACTCGAGACGAGGCCTGACTCCCCTCTGGGGACTCCAGAGGAACGTCAGGATCCGTATCAGCACTAGAGAGGAAACTGTTGTGCCCTGAGTCAGAGTCCCCAGCACTGAGAGTATAAGACGTCCACAGCAATGCAATAGCATGAAAGGGGTTTTATTGCTAGCTCGAGCTAGGGTCCAAGTCTCATCCAGCACAGTGGAATCTGACAAGGACCCTGAGCTCTTGGTCTTAGCTGCTTATCTACAGGCAGTTCTTTGTCTTACTAATAAATTAGCTGGCATTACATAATTGGCTGAGGTTTGATGCGAATAGGGACTCTCCTGATTAGTTCAAGGGTATAACTTCTGGAGACATGACTCAGGTTTATTTTAAATGACTCAGGTTTTAGTCCAAGGGTATAACTTCCGGAGACATGACTCAGGTTTTATCTTTAGACCTAGTGTAACTCACTGAGCCTGTCATGGCCGGATTCTGGTCCCAACTTTCCCCCCTGTCTCTAGATCATACAGAGGAATCTTCCTCTATGTTTTGGGGCATAGCCCTTCTCTTATTTTGGCCATAGTTTTTTTTGATTAACCCCAGACGTTCTTTTTTTAATGCAGCACATAGCCCCCCTGAGAGACTTTATACTCAAGATACGTTTTTTTGGAATTGGGGCGGAGGTCTCTTTCTTCTGTAATTTCTTCCTGCTGTACACAGGTATAGGCCTGCCTAGCAGAGCAGAAGTCTCTCTTTACCTGATCTCAGTTGGGGTTTTCTACATCTGAAACCAGCTTTTACCCTTGTAGTAACAGCAATTTAGTTGGCCCCTCTCAGGGATGAAATAGACAAGGCCCAAACAGGAGACCTAACAGGATGGTCATCTCTGGTCCCCCAAAACAGAAGGCAACATTTGGGGTGAGGGTTTCAGGGTTTGTGACCCTTTCTGATTGGTTGGTGGTGAGGTAACAGAGCTGTGCTCCAGGAATCTTATGTTCAGTCTGAAGTTATCATCTTCCACCTGGATGGGGGATCAAAGATATTGTNGGATGAAATAGACAAGGCCCAAACAGGAGACCTAACAGGATGGTCATCTCTGGTCCCCCAAAACAGAAGGCAACATTTGGGGTGAGGGTTTCAGGGTTTGTGACCCTTTCTGATTGGTTGGTGGTGAGGTAACAGAGCTGTGCTCCAGGAATCTTATGTTCAGTCTGAAGTTATCATCTTCCACCTGGATGGGGGATCAAAGATATTGTTATGCGTTTTTTTTTTTTTTTTTTGAGTAGGAACCAGGACTCTGTCTGGAGGCTGTATAACTTCCTATGAAAATGGGGCATAGG
>SJYA01013388.1:3957-14960 GCA_006410615.1 Neotragus moschatus
CTGCAAGGAGATCCAACCAGTCAATCCTAAAGAAAATCTGTCCTGAATATTCATTGGAAGGACTGATGCTAAAGCTGAATCTCCAGTACTCTGGCCACCTCATGCTGAAACTCCAGTGCTGATGCGAAGAACTGACTCATTTGAAAAGACCTTAATGCTGGGAAAAATTGAAGGTGGGAGAAGGGGATGACAGAGGATGAGATGGCTGGATGGCATCACTGACTCAATGGATGTGAGTCTGAGTGAACTCCGGGAGTTGGTGATGGTCTGGGAGGCCTGGCATGCTGCAGTCCATGGGGTCGCAAAGAGTCAGACACGACTGAGTGACTGAACTGAACTGAAAATAAACTAGCATACAGATATTTAATTGATCAAATATTCAACATCTGTTAACTTGCATGCCATACAAAAAGTTAATATTGACAGACTGCATTCAGAGTAGGGTTTAAGAGAAAGCTAATCAATGGCACTGACGCACAGGCCATTTTTATGTCCTTCGGGGAGAAAAATAAAATAATACCTGACTATCTTCTCATTTCACTATGTGTCTAATTTATATTGAAGTGAAATAAGAATTTAAATATCTTCCTGAAAATTAACTGTCCTTAGCTTCCTAAGGTTATCCAATCATTTTTTGATTATTCAATCATACGCCTGCCTCTTCTTTTGCATTATCCATATACTTTAATTTTATTGATATTTTAATTAAAGATACAATGAATCTAGAGAAAAGTAAGTAAATATAGAGTTTCACAAGTATTGGAGACAAGTCCTGATGAATTCCCTAATACACTTTTCCTTATCTCCGTCTAATCCCGGTCTTTCAGGCTTTTATCCTTTTCTCCTTTACATTAATGTGTTATCTTTGTTCATCAGGCTTCCCTCAAAACTGATCCCATCTAGGGTTCTCTGGTGGCCCAGTGGTAAAGAACCTGCCTGCCAGTGCAGGAGATGTGGATTTGATTCCTGGGTCAGGAAGACCCCCTGGACAAGGAAATGGCAACCCACTCCAGTCTTTTTTCCTGGAGAATTTTATGAACAAAGAAGCATAGGGGGCTATAGTCCACGGGGTCTCAAAAAGTCAGACATGACTGAGCAATTAATACTTTCACAGAGTTGGACACGACTTCACAGCTGAGCAACAAAAAGGGTAACAAGACACATGCTCTTTTCTTTAAATCATCAGTTATCACTTTTATTAAATTTCTTTAAATATTATCATTAAAATTAAAGCCAAAAACATTATAGAAATCATTCTAAGCCAAAAAAGAAAAAAAAAAGTTATTCCCAGAACCTCTTGAAAACTACCGTAAAGAATTTTAGAAAAATTTGGAAGACCACATACACGCAAGCATACAAACTAAGTATAATAACATGGAAGAGTTATGCATTTGGGGAGTTTTTACACTTTATTCAAATAGAAGATATTAAATATGTTCTTAACATCAGTAGAATAGTTTGAAAGGATTTGTATAATTAATTGTGCTTAATCAGTGTTAGAAACACAAAACACAAGCTCTTTTAAGGGAAGTTCAAAACTTTTTCTTCCCCTCAAAGCCTCTCTCCAGGGTCTTGAACACTGAAAGAGCTCAATCACTGTGTGTTAAATACAGAGATAAACGGAAGTGGAGTTGTGTTAATAGAGGATAAGGATGCAGGGATAGAAGCGGAACCATTATAAGTGCTGAAATAGATGCAGACAGATTGCATGGTGATCAGCCCTCCGTGCTCTATATTTTAATGCTTAAGAACGGGACGTTTGATATTGAAATGTTCGACGTTATAAAGATGTAATCATTGAAATGAACGAGTTAATGAGGCAGAGAAAGAACGAAGCAAGAGCAAGGCTTTCACAGCATCTTTGCATCAACAGCCAGGCCACGACGGGAAATGCTCCTACAACTCAGGAGACAAGAACTGCAGTCAAGTGCCAAACCTTATTAAATGGCTGCAGTCTAATATGATAATTAAGGGAACAACACGGCTACTTTGTTTTTATTCTCCCCTTTCCAAATTGCCCCTTTCTGATTGCAGTATCTCTTGTCTCTGTAGGAAGGGGAAGCAAACCCTGAATCCTCAGACCTAGTAAGGGAACAGCACCCTCGACATCTCCATAGAGTGCAACAGCTTTCTAATGTCTACCTTGAATTACTACTTCAGATGCAGAGAAGAGCAAATATCTCGAAAAGCTCTCTCCGACTTGCCACCTAAAGCTAATATTGAAAGTTTGATGGATCTAGTCCCAAAGGAGAAATAAAACGAAATTTGCATGGTCTGTCCAGTCCTGAATTCCTTACATCTATAGAATGTTCTCTTCTGAAGACTTCATACCCAAGAAAGTGTGTCTTTGTGCATTTTGTTAATGGATACTGTTGAAACCACACACACACACACACACACACACAAGCAGCTCCTTGGCTGAAGATCTCAGCATATTAAGAAGATGGGAGAAAATATAGCCTTCTCCTGAGTTCTAAGCAGAGGGACCCAGTCACCTAGTGAAAGACTTACAAATGTCTTTAGTGCCTAGGCTTCTGAGTGATAGTTCAAGAAAAATGAAATGATATTATAATGAATAAAATGTAGGACAGGTAGCAAATATCTGAAACCACCTAAATTAAAATGTAAGAATTCATTATCATGCAATAATATCCATAGTCATTGTTTTGTGAATCAGAATTTCATCATCAAATTCATAAGATCAAGGCAAACTTTCTATTCACACTTGCTTACGGATCATCTGCCCTTCCCTTAATGCAGTTCCTTCTATTTTTTAAATTCCTCTACTGAGATTTTAGAAAGGTTACTAATTTTTCAAGTATATTATTCATTTCTATATAAGTGAAAGGGAAACAGAAACAGGGAAGACATCAAATTAAGAATACAAAAGAGACACAGTCCCCAAAGGAGGATGCTGAGTAATAAGAAAAATAAACTTGGGTCGAATTACAAATCAGAGAGTAGTCCAGATGCTCACTGATATGAATTCAACAGTATCATTCATTTGGTAATTATGAGAGGGACTGAGTGTTAGACACTAGGAATGGAGATACCAGCTCACACTCAAGCATGCATGTCATAGCTCAGAGCTGGGATATGCCATGGTGGTTGTATTCTGTGCGTGTGTGTTAGTTGCTCAGTTTTGTCTGGCTCTTTGTGACCCTATGGACTGTAGCCCACCAGGTTCTTCTGTCCATGGACTGCTCCAGGGCTAGAATACTGGAGTGGCTTGCCAGTTCCTTCTCCAGGGGATCTTCCCGACCCAGGGATGGAACCCAGGTCTCCCACACTGCCAGCAGATTCTTTACCATCTGAGCCACCAGGGATGTATGTTAGATATTGTCATATAAAAACTACCTCTGAATTTAGTGGCTTGAAACAGTTCTATTCCCTCTCTCCCAAGAGTCATCAGGATGGCTGGGTGACTCTTCTGCACACTAGCTCGCAAGAACATCAGCTTCCTGTCAGCAGGACGATCTTACTGGTTTTCTTTAGATCCTTTCCGGGACCTTGGATGGGTCAGCTGAGCTCACTTGACTCTGCTGCATGTGGCCTCCCATCTTCCAGCAGACTAGCCTGTTCTTGTCAAGAAAAGAGCTCATCGTGAGCTGACGAAGCAAGGGGAGCAATGGAGTCCATGGCCATCAATCTGTCCATGTTCTCTTGGGACTAACCCTAAAGTTGGCATTCTAGGCATTTTCTTCCACCGTCTCCTGGTAAAAACAGGTCAGTGGATCGGTCAGGCCAGAGAGTGGAGGGAGAGACTCCACCATTGAAGGGAGGGACTGCAAAAATCACATGGAAGAGGTGCACAGAAGGAAGGCTGGAGAATTGGGGCCACACATGGGGTTTTGCTTGGGGATAGGAAGGAACATAAGGGAAGTGTCATTTGACTTCAAACCACCTCAACTATTGCAATTCGCCAAGTAAGAAAGGCACAGGATGCGAAGCACACAGATATCTTACCTACCATCCAGGCGACAATGTCTTTAGGAACGCACAGAGAAGCCACATCAGGTATCACCAGCCTATGTGAACAGCAGGCAGCACTGAGGCATCTGAGCTCAGGCAAGGAGTGCTAAATCCCAGTGCTAAGCCCGAACTTTAGAGCAGCACCCGGCTGAGCCGGTTGGTGGAGTGGAGGTGTCAGTTCTCAGTAAACTGTGTTTTCTTGCAGCAAAGTTTTGGCTTACTCGAAGGACTGTTGGTCCCTTCCAGAAAATCCAGTCACTTCCAAGCCACATTTTTATTTGACTCTAGTCGGTTCTTGCTTCTCTGTTGGGGAAATCTCTCTGGTTTCCTCCACTACACACACACACTGTTCCACTGTTGCGTTTTCAACATAGGTGCATCTGGCGGAGGGCGAATATTCAATAGCGAAAGAAATGAGAGTCAGACTCCTTCTCCTCTGATTACACGATGGCTCAGGAGGACACCCACCAGCGGTTTTATTCATTACTGAATATTAAAATCAAAGCCCTTTAATATGCAGCAACAGTGTTGTCCAAATTGAAGCCCATCTGCGCCCCCTTGTAGTTTTCATAGCATAATAAATAGGCAATTCTAATAAAACGATTATTCTTTCAGTCTGTCCCCAAAGGACTGACTGAAACTTCAGCATTATCCCTTGGAAACTCTCCGCTATTTAAATCGTTCAAAAGTAGACCAGGCTGACCATGGGTGATGCAGTCACCAACAGAGGAGAGTCACCTGCTAATCTAAGGCAGCCCAGAGTGTCTGGCCTCAAGACCGACCCTTTTTCTTCCTCCCACCTACCTAAACAAGATTTCCAATAGCTCCATCAGCCTTCCTTTATTTATTTTTTTTCTGATCAAAACCTGTGTAAGATTGCAGTAACTCTGGCTGCAGAAATGCTGCCTTTTTAATCCACGTTTCCTTCTGTCAAGTAATAATGGGAGTTTTAGCTGTTATTGTTGTTCAGTCGCTAAGACGTCTCGGACTCTTTGTGACCCCATGGACTGCAGCACTCCAGGCTTCTCTGTCCTCCACTGTCTCCCAGAGTGTGCTCAAATTCATGTCCATTGAGTCAGTGATGCCATCTAACCATCTCATCTTCTGCCACCCCCTTCTCTTTTTGCCTTCAATCTTCCCCAGCACCAGGGTCTTTTCCAAGAGCTGGCTCTTTGCATCAGGTGACCAAAGGACTGCAGTTTCAGCTTCAGAATCAGTCCTTCCAATAAATATTCAGGGTTGATTTAGAAATGAGGAACATAATCTGAGTGTGTGGTTCAGAGTCTTCAGGAAACTTGAGGGGCAACAAAGCTCTGCTGCTTTAACTCCATCTCGGTTGCTTTTAATGATAAAACTTAGACAGCTGTTCGGGGAAGGCAATGGCACCCCACTCCAGTACTCTTGCCTGGAAAATCCCATGGATGGAGGAGCCTGGTGNTGCCTTCAATCTTCCCCAGCACCAGGGTCTTTTCCAAGAGCTGGCTCTTTGCATCAGGTGACCAAAGGATTGCAGTTTCAGCTTCAGAATCAGTCCTTCCAATAAATATTCAGAGTTGATTTAGAAATGAGGAACATAATCTGAGTGTGTGGTTCAGAGTCTTCAGGAAACTTGAGGGGCAGCAAAGCTCTGCTGCTTTAACTCCATCTCGGTTGCTTTTAATGATAAAACTTAGACAGCTGTTCGGAGAAGGCAATGGCACCCCACTCCGGTACTCTTGCCTGGAAAATCCCATGGACGGAGGAGCCTGGTGGGCTACAGTCTATGGGGTCTCGAAGAGTCAGATATGACTGAGCAACTTCACTTTCACTTTTCACTTTCATGCATTGGAGAAGGAAATGGCAACCCACTGCAGAGTTCTTGCCTGGAGAATCCCAGGGACGGCGGAGCCTGGTGAGCTGCTGTCTATGGGATCGCATAAAGTCGGACACGACTGAAGCAACTTAGCAGCAGCAGTAGCAGCAGCGGCAGAGAGCTGTTCAGTTCCTTCCTCTGCCCACTTACGAAATTTCTTTTATTATCAAGTCCCATCTCAAATGCCAAAATATTCTCCAACATTCTTTCATGGTTGAGGGGAGGAAGCAAGAGATCTTAATAGAGTATGGGTTCTTGAAGAGCAAGACAAATCTGCATTGAGCCCTTGAGAAGTTATTTCAACCTCAATAAGCTTTGTTTTCTTCATACTCAAACGAACTTTAAAATGGTATTATTTCTTAGGATTGTTTTGGAAATTAAGTGAGCTAGGACATGTCCCATTGGCAACATTCAGCCTTGGGTACACTTGAAGTATTATTATTAGTGTAGAATAATAACTCACTCAATCTTAGATCTGCCTTAAAAACAAACGGAATGNTTTCTTCATATTCAAACGAACTTTAAAATGGTATCTATTTCTTAGGATTGTTTTGGAAATTAAGTGAGCTAGGACATGTCCCATTGGCAACATTCAGCCTTGGGTACACTTGAAGTATTATTATTAGTGTAGAATAATAACTCACTCAATCTTAGATCTGCCTTAAAAACAAACGGAATGTGACACTACCTAGACTTACTATAGCTCTTGTTCAAGTACTGTTACAAGCACTTTCAATATATTAGCTTATCTATATAAGTTGTTTTTACTTATCAAGTCATTTAGTACTCATAACAATACCGTGAGTAATGTACTTTAATTATTGTAAAAATAACAATAGGGAAATTGTGGCACCCCAGTGTTCATTGGGCGCCACTTACAATAGCCTGGACGGAAGGAACCTAGATATCCACTGACAGATGAAAGGATAAAGAAGATGCTGTACATATATACAATGTAATATTCAGTTCAGTTCAGTTCAGTCGCTCAGCCGTGTCCGACTCTTTGCGACCCCATGAATCGCAGCACGCCAGGCCTCCCTGTCCATAAGAACAAATGTGAGTCAATTCTAGTGAAGTGGATGAACCTAGAGCCTAGTATACAAAGTGAAGTAAGTCAGAAAGAGAAAAACAAATAGTGTATATTAACACACATATATGGAATCAACAGGCTTTCCAGGTGGCACTCTTAGTAAAGAACTTGCCTGCCAATGTGAAGTCTAAGAGACGATTGCTCCATCCCCAGGTCGGGAAGATCCCCTGGTGGAGTGCAGGGCAACCCACTCCAGTATTCTTGCCTGGAGACTCCCATGGACAGAGGAGCCTGGTGGGCTACATAGGTGTACAGGGTCCCAAAGAGTTGGACAGGACTGAACCGCTTTGGCACTCATGCATTCTAGAAAAATGGAATTGATGAACCTATGCGCAGGGAAGGAATGGAGGTGCCCACGTGGAGAATGAACTTGTGGCCACAGTGGGAGAGGGAGAGACTAGGACAAATGGAGAGAGTAGCATCAACATATATACGGTAGCACATATAGGATGGATACTTGGTGAGAAGCTGCTAAGTAGCACAGGGATCCCAGGGATCCCAGGGAGCACAGGTCAGCTCTGTGATGACCACGTGGGGTGGGAGGGGGCAGGGGAAGGAGGCTTTGGAGGGAGGGGAAAGGAGAGGGGACGGAGGGAGGCGATGCAGGTAAAATTATGGCCGATTCACATTGCTGTGCCGCAGAAGCCAGCATAACACAGTAAAAGTTAAAAACCAAAACAGTTTTAAAAAGTGGAAAGGAAAGGGGAGAAAAAAGAGGTTATATGACTCAGCTCAGGTCATGCAAGGAGAAAACCCAGGCTGTCTGGTTCTAAAGGCTATACTTGCAACTTGTGAGACCACGCGTTTCTCACAGAAGAGAAATTGTCCTTTGAGGAAGGAGGAAGCTATAGTTATTACACATTTCTCCAGCGGTTACACAGCTCTAATTAGATGTATGGCTTGTTGACTGAGTTGGTATTTCAAAATATTTTCCTTCCTCCTTTGAAAATAAAATCCTCAGGGGCAGAGACAGTGTGTATTGTTTTCCTTGAGCTGCGGCACAACTGTTCTGTAAGCTGCGGGTCCACAGGAGGTCTTATTGTCTGGCTTTTTCGGTCTTTCATTTTCCCAGAGGGCTTCTAGGAATTCTAAGTCCCCACTCTAAGTGGGTCCCAGGAGCTGAGAGTTGAAAAGGCCCTGAGGTTGGGCTTCCCCCCAGCCCCTTGCAAAATTCTCATGAACACTTCCCAGACAGCTAAGCACTTGTCCCTGTAAAGGAATCTTAACATCTTGGAAAACAGCACATGTTTCTGGAAAGATCTGAAATGATGGTGCCTACAGCTGCCAGCTGCCTGCTGGGTGGTGAGCCCAGAACTGTCTGGAGCTCCACTTGCCACAGTCCATGGGCTCCCTGGATCGTGGCTCAGATGCCTCTGAAAGCTTGACAGGTGAGACTCGACTTCAAGGGAAGGTGAAGAGAGCTCAGAGGGAAGCATTGAGCAGTCTTTTCTGATCACCAGGACACTTTCCCTTTGAAGATTTTGAGAAATGTTTTAAAATTATACTTTGTAGGCAAAATGTTGCCCTCAATCGAAAACTGGGGGAAAAATAAAAAATAAAAAAAAAGAAAACTGGGGCTATTGCAGAGGCTACATCCTGTACAGGCTTCCTCGGGGGCTCAGGGGTAAAGAATCTGCCTGCAATGCAGGAGCCGCGGGAGCGGCGGGTTCAGTTCCTGGGTCCAGAAGATCCAACGGACGAGGGCACAGCCACCCAATTCCAGTGTCCTTGCCTGGAGAATCCCATGGACAGAGGAGTCTGGTGGGCTACAGTTCCTGGGGTTTCAAAGAATCAGACATAACTGACGCGACTTAGCACACACACAGGCACACAATGTACATTTGTTTAATGGTTAAAAGATAAACATGAGAACAGAAACCCTGCTATTTACTATCCCCAAAACTCTACATAAAATAAAACTCATGCTATAAAATGAGTTTAATGTTCGGGTTTTTCCCTATAGCGCATAGCATGTATGAAGTAGAATGTGGTTTTGAGGATTTGAGTTACATTCTGGTTTTTAAAGCCTGTCTGGTTCTCCTGCTTAACAGTCTGGGAAAGTGAGTTCAGACTCAAGCTCCACTTCTACTTATGCGTGTGACACTGTGAAAGTTATTTAGGCCTTTCTTAACCTCAGTGTATTCCATCTGTAAAATGAGGACAGTGATATTTCTACCTGTTAGGATTATTTTGAGGACTGAATCAGAAAGGATATACAAGGCACATAGCACCTAGCAGTTACCTGATTAAAGCGTATCACTAGACAGTGTCAGTTCTGGTCATTCACAAGAATCTAAGCACCATGAAGACAGAGACTTCGTTTTGTTCACTGATACACCAGCAGGTAGAACAAACAGCACCAGGCACATACCAGCAGTTCCAAAACTGGCCATGTGTTCAAAACAATTGGAGAAAATTTACAGCAGCTTGGTAGCAAAGACTGAACGGTATATTAAAAGCATTATTTATTCAACAAATAGCACCGCTTTGGGCAAGCGAGATTTTGCCTGATTCTGTGAGAAAGAGAAAGATGAAGGAGTCAAACTTTACTCTAGAAAGGTTTAGAATGCATCAGAACTCGATTAGAAAGTCTGGTTTTAGGACCATGTATTTGAATGGACATATGTGTTTTCTTTAATCTTTGTTTGGATTGGAGTATTGTTGATTTACAATGTTATGTTACTTTCAGCTGTAGTGCAAAGTGATTTAGTTATATATACAAATATCTGGGGCTTCCCTCTTGGGGTAGAGATGGTAGAGAATCTGCCTGCAATGCAGGAAACCTCAGTTCGATTCCTAGGTTGGGAAGATCCCCTGGAGAAGGAAATGGCTACCCACTCCATTATTCTTACCTGGAGAATTCCATGGACAGAGGAGCCCAGCAGGCTACAGTTCATGGGGTTGCAAACAGTCAGACACGACTGAGCAATGTTCACTTTTCATACATATATCCTTTCTTTAGATTCTTTTGCATAGTTTTAAACAGAGTATGCAGTAGCGTTCCCTGTGCTATAGAGTAGGTTCTTGTTGGTTACCTACTTTACCTATAGTGGTGTGTATATGTCAATTCCAGACTCCTAAATATGTGTTTCAAAATGTTCATTTGAGAAGAGCTTGGAAGAAAGTTTATTATTAAGCTAAATGAAAACCCTCTTAAAGCCTTTGTTAAAAGTTCTTCTCTCTTGGTTCATCCACGTAAGACTCGATTGCAGCACTGACTGACAGAAAAATACCCATGGTTCAGAAAACGGTCTCCAAAGATAAGCATTCAATACTGTCCACTCTCAGAGTTCGTGATGTGAATTCTGAGGGTAGGTATAATATCTGGACTTAGGTGCTCTTAGCTTGATTGTTCTTTTTTTCCCCCTTTTAAGAAGTTCAAGATGCTCATTCCAATTCTGGCTATGACCTGCCAGGATCTCTTACCCAAAGCAGATACTAACATCTGTTGTTCTCACCTGGGATGCCTCACACTGTATGAGCCATATTAGTTGTCAAGATTGGACAAATGACTCACCATGTTTATCTTTCTACTAGCTTCCGAAGTTATGTGGCTGATATTAAAATGTCAGTTCCTTGACCTTTAGATGCAAGAGGAGCCTCAGAGGATATTCCCAGCATTTGAAAGCAAGCTGTGAAAACTTGGTACCAGAAATAAACATTATTTGCAGTTAAACAGTCTTTGGAATTGGTGCGTACAATTTTAAAAAGCACTGTGCATTCTTGGAAATTTAGCTGAGCAAATTTAGAGCACAATGCAAGGTAATGTAATGATTCCTTAGAAGTTTTAGTGATAAGAGGTTTGAAAAAAAGTTCTTCTCCTGGAGTCTGGCAGGCTATGTAATCCATGGGGTCACAAAGATTTGGACACAACTGAGTGACTTTCACTATATACTTTTGGACTCCTTAGCCAACTCAATTCTTGCGATGCTGGGAAAGATTGAAGGCAAGAGGAGAAGGGGATGAAGATGAGATAGTTGGATGGCATCACTGACTCCGTGGACCTAAGTTTGGGCAAATACTTGGAGATAGTGGAGGACAGAGAAGCCTAGTGTGCTGCAGTCCATGGGTTTGCAAAGAGTCAAACAA
>SJYA01013389.1:0-10926 GCA_006410615.1 Neotragus moschatus
TTAGCCATGTTTAACAGACATACTTTTCTGAAGTTTGTTTTTAATAAATGAATACTTATTTTCATAAAAAAAAAAACTAAAAAATAAAAGTTAGAAGGAAATTAGTTCCTGCCGTACTTAAGATAGAGTATGTACACAGAGAAGGAAGAATACACATGTATTTCATAAGGATGTATACCTGTGTTGGGGGTGCATGCCGAAATCTTTTTTATTGATAAGGGTAAGTCATCAAAAGAATGCAGTTCAGACACACAGGGGCAGACGTTCTGGGCTATCTTAGGGTGAGCTGTGTGCTCTGACAACCCAGAGAAAGTCAGGGCAGCCCCTTTCAAGGAGGGCGGCTGTATCAGACAGCACAGCGCAAGCCCACCTTTCATTCCACGAGGGAGTGACGTGCGGGGTGAGCAGAGTGGGTGCAGGGTAGCAGGGTCCCTTCTGCAACAGCCTTTCAAGGCCATGAGCTCCCCGCCACTTGCCACACACTGACAGACCCTTCACGGGGTTCCGGCACTAGTTTCTCTGTTGGTGACCACTCAGGTTCCCTTTCCCTCTCAAGTACAGGCACCTCCTTTCAAGGGACAGACACAGGAGCAGGAGGGTCTTGGAGAGCCACAGGTGTGGATCTAGCCCCCGGCCTCCAGCATCACCTGGCAAATGTGCTGGACTCACAGATTCCTGGGCCAGCCCTGCAGATTCTGATGAGCTTGTGCGGCTAGGGCGTTGGCGAGAGGAGAGGAAAAGTGAACACAGGGTTGGCCAAGGGCTTCTTGGACCAGAGTGCCCTGTCCGGGGCCGGAGGGGCTCTTTGCAGGGGCTGATCCCACACCCAGTGAGTGTCCTCCAGGGTGGTGGGGGGCAGCATCCTGGCTCAGGTCCAGGCCTGACCTGGGCTCTCCGGGGCTGTTTGCCAATGCCTCCCCAGGACCAGAAGCGAATGGAGAAGATCTCGAAGCGGGCGAGCGCCATCGAGGAGGTGAACAACAACGTGAAGCTGCTGACTGAGATGGTGATGAACCACAGCCAGGGCGGCGCGGCGGCCCGGAGCAGCGAGGACCTCATGAAGGTGCGCCCGCCCCCACCCGGCTCCCCACCCCCACCCCAGTGCCCCCTCTGGCCCTGACCTGCTCGCCCTGCTGCCCCCAGGAACTGTACCAGCGCTGTGAGCGCATGCGGCCCACNCTGGAGGCGCTCAGGCCTAGGGACTGGCTCTTGGTTTCAAGCTCACTCTTACCGGGAGATGTGTATAAGAGACAGCCCCAGTGCCCCCTCTGGCCCTGACCTGCTCGCCCTGCTGCCCCCAGGAACTGTACCAGCGCTGTGAGCGCATGCGGCCCACCCTTTTCCGACTGGCCAGTGACACGGAGGACAATGACGAGGCCTTAGGTGAGCTGCAGTTAGAAGGAGCTACCACTAGGGGCCCCCCTTCTCCAGCAGTGATCTTGGGTTTCTCCACTTTGAGGAAGAAGGAAGCGAAGTTGAGGGGCTGACCTTGAGAGACTATGGGCCAAGCCCCCGCTTGGCAGACATCTTGTTTACTGCCTGTAAGCTGCACAAGAAGGGGAATTGTTCCTTTTTCACAGCTGGGGTTCAGAGAGGGCAGTGGCCTGTCCAGATCAGAGAGCAGAGTGGTGGCAGAGCCAGGGAGGACCCAGAGGCCCTCTCTCCAGACGCTGCCTCCCGGTAAGAGTGAGCTTGAAACCAAGAGCCAGTCCCTAGGCCTGAGCGCCTCCAGAGCTGGGTCCCGTGGCCACACGTAAGGGTCTCATCCTTGTGCTATGCCACCACACGAGCCACGCCTCCCGGGCAGTGGTCTGGGTACCATCCCAGCCCCCATTCATGGAGTTCCCGAGCGCCTCCCACGTGCNGCCTGAGCGCCTCCAGAGCTGGGTCCCGTGGCCACACGTAAGGGTCTCATCCTTGTGCTATGCCACCACACGAGCCACGCCTCCCGGGCAGTGGTCTGGGTACCATCCCAGCCCCCATTCATGGAGTTCCCGAGCGCCTCCCACGTGCCAAGTTCCTGGTGCACCCAGGAGGCTCGCCCCTCCGCTCCCCCTCTGCCCTGGCCCCAGAGGACCTGGTCTGTACCAGACACTGTTCTAGGCCCAGGGCTATGGCAGTGACCAAAGTAAATAGAGCCAGATCCCCCAGGAGCTCTTATCTCATGAGAGGAGACAAGAAACTGAGGGGGTGAACCTGGCAGTTTGTTGGGCAGCGGAAAGGGGCATGGAGGAGGGCAGGGAAGGACCTGGGATATGGGGCTGGGGGTGAGGGAGGGCCTCCCTGAGGTGACGTGGGTAAAGACTGGAAAGCAGGAAAGAGTGAAGCCCTGTTGAGATCCAGCGTCTCCAGACAGCAGGGCTAGTGTGTGGGCCTGGAGGCCAGGGCCCGCGACTGTGTTGAGGGGTTGGCAGGGGCAGCCAGGGAACTGGATGAGGGCCACGAAGTGCCTGAGGCAGAGGAGTCAGGATGGGCTGCCCCCAAGCTCTGCCCCTCCCACCAGGCCTAGGATGCATGTGGGGCTCCCCTCCCCCCCAGAGGCCCCCACAGTCCTTCAGCCCAGCCCCTCCCCTCCCGCCTATTCCAGCGGAGATCCTGCAAGCCAACGACAACCTGACCCAGGTCATCAACCTGTACAAGCAGCTGGTGCGGGGCGAGGAGGTCAACGGCGACGCCACCACCGCCTCCATCCCCGGTGAGGAGGTGGTAGGAGAGCTGGGAGGGCCCACCGGCCAGAAGCCAGGGTGGGGTGCTGGTCCCAGAGCTCAGTGGCCCCTTAAGATGGGGGAGCCCCCCACTGGGAGAGCTGGTGGAGGAGTCTGTGCCAAGCCTGCAGCTGCAGGGGAGGAAGTCTGGATGTGGGGTGGAGAGGAGGGGGCTGAGGGTCTGGCAAGGACAGGCTGGAGAAAGAGGGCCTCCCTTTCATTTGACAAATCCGACGCCTGTTGTACGGGCCTGGATGACATCCCAAGGCTTAGTTTAATTATCAGAAGTGCACAGGGAAGGCTTGACACATAAACATTACAGCTCAGCTCCACTCCAGGTAAAGCGACAGCCAGGGGAGGCTAGAATGGGCCCTGTTGGGAGAGGTTGGGGGGGCACTACCTGGAAACAGCGGAGTCTAAGAGGGGCCTTAAAGGACGAGAGGCAATCCGCCAAGTACGAGGGAAGCAGGAAGTACGTTCTGTGCAGAAGGGACACCACGTGCCAAAGAAGGGGCCTGGCAAGCAGATCCCAGGCGAGGGTGGTGTGGCCAGGAGGGGGAGCTTGCTGCTTCCCGACCCCAGGGACTCTGCGTGTCCTCCGCCCAGGGCTGGCCTGACTCTCCTTTCCCACCCCAGGGAGCACCTCGGCCCTTTTGGACCTCTCAGGCCTGGATCTCCCTCCGACAGGCACCACCTACCCAGCTGTGCCCACCCGCCCTGGCGACCAGGCCAGCCCGGAGCAGCCCAGCACCTCGGTTTCCCTGCTTGATGATGAGCTCATGTCTCTGGGTGAGGAAGGGGCTGGGCCGGGCCCAGAGGCTCAGCTGCAGGTGGGGGTGATACCCCTGGCACATAAGGCAGCTTTCAGAGTGTGGTCAGGTCAGCCTGTTCCTCCTCCTCCTGTGAGTCCTCTGGAGAATGGAGGCTGGGCATCAGGCCCATTTCACAGCTGAGGAGGCTGAGGCTCAGAGAAAGGAAGGAGATCCTGCCAGGTCCTACTGTCAGGGGTGAGGCTGCCCCCACCTCTGATAAGCCAGCCACACCTAGGCTCTGGTGGCCTAAGGGAAAACAAAGGGACTTCCCTACCACAGGTTAGAGCCTAGAATTGGGAGTTACCCAGGCAAAAATCAGCAGTCTCCTCGCCCCTGAGAGGAAGAGGAGGGGAGCTCTAGGCTCTGAGCACCAGAAGCTCCAGGGAAGCTGAGCTCTGTGACCTCCACTGGTCCCAGACCAGGCCTGCAGTCACTACAGGAGGGGTCAGGGCCCCTGAGCCTGGCGGAGAAATGGGCTCCCCCCGGGCAGAGCAGGCCACCCAGCCAGGCACACAGTTTTCGAGTTCCCAGCTTCCAGGGGCAGCCGCCCCATCTGAGAGCGTCGAACCACAAGAGCCCAGCAGCCACCTCCTCACGGTGGCCCTGAAGTTGCGACAAAACTGAGGTAGGTGGTTGGGCTCTGTCACAGTAAACCTTTCCCTGTCACAGGCGCCTCAGAAGATATGTTAGGAAAGTGACTTGGAAGCTGAGTCAGACTGAGTTCTCCCCAGTTGGTTCTGAGGTTAAACCCACACCTGACAGACTCCAAGAAGCGACGGAGGGCTGGGGTCCCAGCGGGGGCACTCCTGACACACCATGCTGCTGTCTTAGCCCTGCTCCCCTCAGCCCAGGACACAGTGAGGCCAGCACCCCTGGTTTATGGATGCCAGAGCCAGGCTCCGAAAGCTGAGCCACTTGCCCAGAGGCCACAGGCTTTGGGCGAGAGCCTCCGATTCTGAAGCCTCCCCAGGAGCCTCTCTGCGGCTCTGACGCAGCCATCAACCAGGACAGGGAAGCGAGGACTTAGAGTGCGGAGGGGGATGAGGGGGACAGCGGACCAGGCCGAGGTCCCCTCTGCGGGCCGGTCAGCCAGCACCCCTTCCCTGGGAGGCTCTGACCACAGGGCGTCCCGAGGCCTGCGTCGGAATCCCACCACCTGCCCCCTTTGCCTTTGGAGCTGGGGGAGACTCCGAGAGAACCGAGCCCACGCTGGGCAGCAGCTACCTGACTGGGTGGCTACCTGACGGGGGGCGGGTGTGTGAGCCCAGCCTCCACCCCACCCCCAGCCAGCGGCTGCGGTGAAGCCACCTCCCTGTGAAAAGCTGTGTGCTCGGCACTTCCTGTCCCCCCTGTCGCTTCAGCAGAGCCCTGAGCCTCCAGCTTCCTCTGCTTGCTGCTCAAAGTGAAGAAAATGTGGGAACCAGAACCCGACGTGGCAGGGCAGCAGCCGCCCAGCTCCCCCAGCACGGGGCAGTGGAGGAAGCCTGGGACCACAAAGAGGGCTCCTCCTGAGCGGTTCTCTGTGGCAGGAAGGGCGCGGGGTGGGGGTGGGGCGGGCAGCGCAGGCTTCCCGTCTGCCAGGGAGGGCGCCCGGCGCCTCTGCGTCTGAATTGTCCGATTCATTAGCAACAGCAGTCCTCAGAGGCAGATGCTGCTGTTGTCTCCGGAGGCGGAGGCGCAGGAAGGTTGTNAAGGGCGCGGGGTGGGGGTGGGGCGGGCAGCGCAGGCTTCCCGTCTGCCAGGGAGGGCGCCCGGCGCCTCTGCGTCTGAATTGTCCGATTCATTAGCAACAGCAGTCCTCAGAGGCAGATGCTGCTGTTGTCTCCGGAGGCGGAGGCGCAGGAAGGTTGTCACCAGGCCGAGGTCACAGCTGAGTGGCAGAGCGGTGTCTGAACGCCAGTCTTCGGGCCTTGCTCTGCTCACATCCAGACTCTGGGGTTTCCAATGGTATGACCGTGAGCAGGTTGCTTAACCCCTCTGAGCACCTGCTTCCTCATCCCTAAGGGAGGCGTGGAAGTCCACACCCACCTTTTAAGATCGCCTGAGGACTGAGACCCACCTGCGGTGCCTGCCTCAGGGATGTGGGAGCTGATAGGCTCCATTGTTGGCCTCGGTCTCAGTCGTGTCCAGACAAGGAGGCCCCGCAGTTGCAGCTTCCCTCACCTCTGCCCGTCAGGTAGCACGTCAGCCCGTTGTTCCCGTCACTAAGTGGTGTCCAACTCTGTGACTGCCCTTGGACTGCAGCATGCCAGGCCTCACTCTTACTCAAGCTTTGCTACAAACAAGACAGAGGTCAGACTGCCTGGTGACCTACGCCCCTCTACTGACCAGCAGGCAGTGAGCAGGCCCTTCCAGAGGGACCACTGCCCTCTTTGCCCCCGTCAGCCTTTTGGCACATGTCAGGGCAGACAAGGCCTTTTATGTCTGCCCTGGCCATCATCTGCATGCTGTGCTCAGGGCGCCTGCAGCCCAGCCCAGGGTTGCTCAGAGTCTAGGTCAGGCCTGGGCCCAGCGCCCTCCTGATGCTCAGAGGGTATCCGTCAAGTCAGTCATTGGGCGGGCACAGGATGCTGACTCCTGCCGCCTGGATCTGTGAGAAAACAGACCTCACATAGTGTCTCCCACCCCCCGCCAGCTCCCACCTGCCCACTGTCAAAAGAAGGCAGCCTCAACCCTGACCTTAGTGGTTGAGTTGGCCTCTGAGCGGCAAGAGAGGAAGCGTGTTTAGGCCAGGGAATAGGCCCTTGGGATCTTCAGTTTCTGCTTCTCTCTGCTGAGACGCGGAGGGGGGTTGTCCCCTTTGAGCTGAGCCTCTTGGAAGGGGGGGTGCAGGGGGAGAGTGGAAGCCAGGAAACCCTGACCTGACACAGAGTGCCCCAGCTCTCTTGCCTCTGCTCACAAATCCAGCTCCTTTACTTCTGTCTCTCTTCCTTGCAGGCCTCAGCGACCCCACGCCCCTCTCTGGCCTGGATGGTGCCGGGTGGAACAGCTTCCAGGTAGGAGGGGTGGGGCAGGGCAACTGGGACAGGCAGCCTGAGGGGGCAGGGATGGGAGAGGTGGGCAGGAGGGCCCAGGGCAGGGGCGGTGGGGGTGGGGGGCACCCATCCCTGGATGGAGGGAGGTGGGTGGGCCTCTCCTCACTTTTAGCACTTTTCCCTGAGGGCTTAGCCTTGGGTTGAGCTGGGGGCTCTCCGTTCCTTTCTTGTGACTCTGAGGTCCTTGAAATGGGATGTTTTCTCGAGTAGAACCTCAGATCAGACTTGGCCACCAGTGGCCCTGGAGTCAGGGGCTCAGGGCCATGGGGACGTCGTCTGCACCTCTGCTGCCGCTTCCCCAGATATCTCCTGCCAGGAGGGGAGGGGGCCTCAGGGCAGTGCCAGGTGCCCCGACATCTTTTCAGCACAGCCTCACCCCCCTGCATCCTTTGTATACTCGACAGTCGTCCGATGGCACGGAAGCCCCAGCCCCGACTCCGGCCCCCAGTGTGGACAGTCGGCCCCCAGTGCAGACACCCCCGCCCGCGAGCAGTGGTCTGGATGACCTCGACCTCCTGGGGAAGACCCTCCTGCAGCAGTCGCTGCCCCCGGAGTCCCAGCAAGTGCGGTGGTGAGGGTCCGACCTACCCAGACCCTCCCCTGCCCCGGGCCCAGCAGAAAGAGGCCCGGTGCTGATTTGCTCAGTGAACCGCATGGCCAGAGCACCACCACATGCCAAGTGCTGCCCAGGGCTTGAGGGACACAGCAGTGGCCTGGGCAGACGCAGGGCCAATCCAGCAGGGCATGGCGCGTATGAGAGATGGGTCCATGCCCCACTCACACAGCCTCCCCCAGGCCTGCCGCCCCTAAGAAAGACCCAGAGGGCTGCCAGGAAGGAGGGCGCTGAACCCAAGTGGGTGGGGGAGCACGAAGTGCCTGCTCCAAGGCGAGGAGACCAAGGCCAGAGAGACGGGGTGTCTGAGCCAGCCATCAGGGACCACTAGGACCCCAGCCGTTCCTGTGCCCTCGTCTCCTGGGCCCTGAAGATTCACCTCTCAATGCACCATCCCCCCAATAAGGGAGAAGCAGCAGCCAGCCCCTCGGCTCACACTCCGGGACCTGCAGAATAAAAGCAGCTGCAGCTTGCCCAGCTCCAGTGCCACCAGCCTGCTCCACACCGTGTCCCCTGAGCCCCCCGGGCCTCTGCAGCAGCCCACGCCCACCGAGCTCTCGCTGGCCAACATCACTGTGCCTCTGGAGTCCATCAAACCCAGTGAGTAGGGCAGTGGCGCGGCAGGGGCCAGCCCAGCTGGGGCAGCTCCCTGCCTGTGCCTCCCTCCTCCCCCTACCTTGTGCTGTTGGGAGCTAGATCGGGGGCAGCAGGTGGGAAGATGGGCTCCCCTTCCAGTCCTGCCCAACTTGGTGGGGGGCTCTGGGTAAGACACTTCCCTTCCTAGGAGTCAGTTTCCTCACCGGTCCTGGAGTGTCACAGAACTGCATTCACAACTCCAGGATGGGGAATTCCTTGGCAGTCCAGTGGTTAGGGCTTGGCACTTTGTCTACCAAGGGCCCAGGTTTGATCTAAGATCCCACCAGCCATGCAGCATGGCCAAAAGAATAAATGAACTCCAGGGTGACTCCAGGGGACTTCTCATGGGTGGCCCCTGCATTGCTCCCCGGGAAGGGCAGGGCCAGGACACAGGGAGGTCTGGGGGGGGTCTCTCCAAGACCACAAGGATAAAGACCCCGGTCCAAGCCTGTGCTTCTGCCCAGGAGCAAAAGAGGGGCCACTTACAGCACCAGACTATGACCAGACAGAGGAAGACTGGCCAGGCTTCTCAGCGCTGTCCATCTCATAAGCTCACGATGACAAGAGCAGTCCTTGGGAGCTGGTTAGTGGTGCCACTGTCTTAGCAGCCTGGAGGACCCTGCACTCAGAGAAACAGAGTGACTGTACCTGGGCCATGCAGCGAGAGTGTGCCCACAGCTCCTGCACTTCCTTCCTACTCCAGGGTGCCAGCAGCAGCCACATGGTACTGCGTGAGCCCGACTAGGACTCAGTTCCAGGGTGGGCATCCTGCCTCCACCATCACGCTAGAAGTCCACCTGTCCATCTTGGCCCCAGGCTATACCCCGACTGCACTGCTGCCCGGGGCCAAGGCAGCACGCTGGGTCTGGGTCTTTTTATTCATTCCCAGAGCAGCGAGCACCTGGGGTCAGCCGGGTGTGAGGGGCTGATTGGACGTGCTTGGGCTCAGGCTTGGCACCCCGCCTCCACCCCCGGCCCCCATCAACCTCTCCCCGTCTCCTCTGCCAGGCAGCATCTTGCCCGTGACCGTGTATGACCAGCATGGCTTCCGGGTCCTCTTCCACTTCGCGCGAGACCCGCTGCCTGGGCGCTCCGACGTGCTGGTGGTGGTGGTTTCCATGCTGAGCACCGCCCCCCAGCCCATCCGCAACATCGTTTTCCAGTCAGCTGTCCCCAAGGTGACATGGCTGTGCCTCTCTCCTCAAAGCAGGGTGATTTGGGGCTGGATGTGGAGTCAGTTCTCCGGGGCAGGGGGTAGGGCCTCTGTTTCTCTCAGGGAGTCAGGGGGTAGAAGGGAACCCAAGGGCAGGGGCCTGGGCCCCTCAGGGTGGAGCTGACAGGAGGCTGGCTTTGTTCCTGAGGGACTGGGGCCGAGAAGCCAGGGCTGGCTGGCCCCAATCTGCCCCCGACCCTCCACAGGTCATGAAGGTGAAGCTTCAGCCACCCTCAGGCACGGAGCTGCCAGCGTTCAACCCCATTGTCCACCCCTCGGCCGTCACGCAGGTCCTGCTCCTTGCCAACCCCCAGAAGGTGAGTGAGGGGCCAGCCGCGAGCCTGACTGGGCGTGGCCGTGGGGGGGAGCAGCCTCTTCTCCCGCTCTGACCCCACTCTGACCCTCTGCCCTCACCATCTCTGCTTCAGGAGAAGGTTCGCCTCCGCTACAAGCTCCACTTCACCATGGGTGACCAGACCTACAATGAGACGGGGGATGTGGACCAGTTCCCCCCACCAGAGGCCTGGGGGAGTCTCTAGAACCGAGAAGGCTGGGGAGAGGAGGGGCCACGGGACTGGCTGCTGCCAAGCCTAGGTGGAGGCTGTGGCAGCCTGGGTGTGCTCCCACGGCCATATTCCCCCGGGTCTGGTGCTTCTCCCCTCACCCCTGCAGCCCCCGACATCCTTGCCCCCTCCCCTACGGAGCCAAACCCAGCAGGAGGCTGGGTCTGGGTTTGCACTGGTGGGGAGTGTCTTCACAGGTGGGAGCCTGGAGCAGGGAGGGCCCACACGGTCCCGGGAGGACTTGCGGTCGTAGGGGAGAAGCATGGCTGTCGGGCAAGGGCCAAGGCCTCAGGCCTAGCCCGGACCCCAGCCTGGGGAGGGGTCCTCCCTGCCTGTCTCTTATGCCTTATGGGAAGGCCCAGCCATAACTCGGGGCCGTGCTGGAGCTGGGACCAGCTCAGGCCTCCTCCATAGGAACCGGGTGACTGTGGGGGTGACGCCTGCACCCCCAGCCCTTTGCACTCTTGGGTTTGTGGTTTGATTCTCTTAGCTTTTCTCTCTGAGTGGCCCTGTGGTCACCATCTCAGGGGGCCAGTGCGGGGAGACCCCCCACCTGTCCCCCACTCCTCCTGGGGATCTCACTCTACCTGCCTGGCCCCTTTGCTGTCAGGCCTCTGGGTGGGGGGGATGATGGGGGTCATGTGACTGCTGGCCCAAAGGTAATGCCCCAGGCAGTGGCCCCAGCTGGGGGCTCCCGGGCTCCTGGCCAAGGGAGGTCCTACACTGGAGTTCTTGCGTGTCTCTTTCATTAATTGGGCTTTGTTCACCCATCAGTCCATGGGCAGAAGTGGGGTCGGTGCGTGAGTGAGAGCAGGAGTATTTATGGAAATAAAACGTCCTTTTTCCTGGACCAGCTGCTCTTGTGGCCCTTCTGAGAGAGAGGGAGTCAGGAAGGATCCAGGCATGCAAGGTCCCCAGGGGCTGCCCTGCAGACTCCTCAGCCTCTCCTGGGAAATCAGGCCATGGTTCGCCTCCTCGCTGCTCCGATCCCAGCACCGGAAGAGGCCCTGCTTGGGGGCCTGTGGCTACTGCTGAGTCGCCAGAGAGGACCCAGGGGGCTGTGGGGGGCTCAGAGCTATCCCAGCTGGAAGCGAGTGGCTTCTTGGGCCTGCCAGGAGCCCCAGCTGCTGCAAACACTGAAGGGGAGGCCCCTGGCCCCTCACGACTTCCGCTTGCTGCGCTCAGCCCTGAAAGTACAGCTGCAGTGCAGTGCCACCCGAGGCCCCTGCCTCAGCTTCTCCCTCTCTCCAGGGCTGCTCCCCGGGTGCAGGCGCCACCAACCGCAGCCTCTTTCCGCAGGGGCCCCTGCCATTCCCAGGGACAGCACAGCCCCCCCCCACCTCCCCCCC
>SJYA01013390.1:0-11070 GCA_006410615.1 Neotragus moschatus
GTTCTTCTGTGTATTCTTGCCACCTTTTCTTAATATCTTCTGCTTCTGTTAGGTCCATATCATTTCTGTTCTTTATTGAGCCCATCTTTTCATGAAATGTTCCCTTGGTGTCTTTGACTTTCTTAAAGAGATCTCTAGTCCTTCCCATTCTATTGTTTTTCTCTATTTCTTTGCAGTGATCACTGAGGAAGCTTTTCTTATCTCTCCTTGCTATTCCTTGGAACTCTGCATCAAATGGACTTGTCTTTCCTTTTCTCTTTTGCCTTTTTGTTTCTCTCCTTTTCTCAACTATTTGTAAGGCCTTGCCAGACAACTGTTTTGCCTTTTTGCACTACTTTTTCTTGGGTATCTTCTCTTTTGTTGTTGTTTTACCATTTACATTGTTTTTACTTTTAATACAAATTTAGTTATTTTAATTGGGGGCTATTTACTCTACAATATTGTATTGGTTTTGCCATACATCAATATGAATCTGCCACAGGTATACACATGTTCCCCATCCTGAACCCCTTCCCTCTTTCCTCCCCATACCATCCCTCTGGGCCATCTCAGTGCACCAGCCCCAAGCATCCAGTATCATGCATCGAACCTGGACTGGCGATTCATTTCATTTATGATATTATACATGTTTCAATGCCATTCCCCCAAATCATCCCACCCTCTCCCTCTCCCACAGAGTCCAAAAGACTGTTCTATACATTTGTGTCTCTTTTGCTGTCTCTCATACAGGGTTACTGTTACCATCCTTCTAAATTCCATATATATGCGTTAGTATACTGTATTGATGTTTTTCTTTCTGGTTTACTTCACTCTGTACAATAGGCCCCAGTTTCATCCACCTCATTAGAACTGATTAAATATATTCTTTTAAATGGCTGAGTAATACTCCATTGTGTATATGTACCACAACTTTCTTATCCACTCATCTGCTAGTGGGCATCTAGGTTGCTTCCATGTTGTTGGATATCTTCTTGATCCCTGTCCCCTGTACTGTGTCATGAACCTCTGTCTATAGTTCTTCAGGAACTGTGTCTATCATATCTAATTCCTTGACTCTATATGTCACTGTATGATTGCAAGGGATTTGACTTAGGTCATACCTAAATAGTCTAGTGGTTTCAGTACTTTAATTTAAATCTGAACTTAGCAAGTGGATTTGGCAAATGGATTTGGATAATCTATGTTACCTCTTTTTTCTTTCATTTTTTTCAGAAGTAAACTACTTTCTCTACTCTTTTCAGAGTTGTTTCAGTGTTGCATGAAGGATGATAATGTCAAGGTCATTAGTTAAGTCATGTTCTTGGTTTTAGCTTCCAATATTCAAACTAATTTGTGTGTGACCTTGAATCACTCATTTTGTGTCATTCATCTAGTTAATTTTTAGGATGTATTATATGATTTCCAAGATCACTTCTGGTTCATATTTTCCCCAAATCTGGATACTTCTGGTGAATTTTAAGCAATTTTTCCACTTACAGGAAATTCAGGATGGTTTTGTAAGTATTTTTAAAAAAATTATTTCATTTATACATTTACTTATATATCTATTAACTTTGTTATAGTTAAGCATCTCTAGTATAAAATGTATTTAACCTTCACTCTCTTCCTTGCTCTCTCCCACTTTAACAAATACCATACACACTCACACAAACAATGCTTTCTTGTTTTAAATTTCATTTTTATCTAGGTAGTGCAGGCTAAGTTATAATAATGTGGGCCAATGAATTTGCCTGATGAAGTTTCTCCATAAAAGGTGAGAAGGAACTAAGGAGTCTGGGGTCCTTGGGCACTGAAGAATATAGAGGAAAGCTTTGCCTGAATAGTATTCTGTCCGTGATTTTCCAGCAAAGTTGAGGTAGTACAAGTCAGAGTTTATGAACAATTTTCATTTCCATTCAGATTCTTTAATTTGCTAGCTATCTTTAATGTCTGAGCCACTAGGGAAGCACCAACAATACTGGGCTGGATAGCCATTCCTTTCTCCAGAGGGTCTTCAGCACCCAGGGATCAAACTTGGGTTTCCTGCATTGTAGGCAGACTCTTTTCCGTCTAAGCCACCAGGGAAGCCCCTCTATATTTTGTGGAAAAACTCAACCTCAGAATTATTTTACATATGCTTTTTTTTTTTTACCCTTCAACCCAGAGATAATACTGATCACAGTCACAAATAGGTGGTGAGATCGTACTTGTGAACTGTTAATATGTGAAACTACACAGGTCATTTCAATTTTTTAACTGCTTCATCAGAGACAAGTGTTGTGCTAAGAATTTCCCAATGTTATCTGTGATCCCCACACCTCACTGTGAGAGAGAAGTTTCCTTTTTCTACATATGAGCTTTGAAACTGAGAATCCTTACTTTTCCAAAGACAGGTAGTTGACTATGGTGCAGACTTAAGATTTTATTTCTTATCTAACTGACATTGAAGTTGATGCTCTACTGACTCCCAAAAGAGCCTCAGTTCACTGATAAATTGTTCTACTACAATCAACTTCTCCACCAATGACCTCTACTTGTACTCATTCTCCCTAGATGTTTCCATGTGATCTGTACTTTTGAGGCACCTGTGATCTCTTCAACAGCCATGAGATGCGTAAGGTGTGCATTGCTGTGTTTGGCCTGAAAGATAATGATTACTAGAACTAAAGCACAATAGAAAAGAAAGAGACTGAATGCAACATTGTATAATGCAAACCAAGAATGCTTTCCTGAGATTCAAGGTGTTTTCTTGAGGCAGATATTATACCATGTGAAAATGGGAGAGATTACACCATGATATTAGGGATATTGGTCACTAATGTTATCAGAAGACATTCTTCTGATTAACCCTCCTTAACTTCCCTTACTCCTGAGATGTTTCTATAATTTTAATTTGTTTCATCATTATCTGGATAGTTCCTTGGGGAGATGTTGTCAATGTGTGCAGTGTTCAAGATTCTATTATAAATAGTGAGGAATTATTATTGTCTTTTTGTTGCTGCTGAAGGTAGGTCTGCAAATTTTATACTCTGCAATAGAGATAAATGCAGTCACATTTTTTTTTAATTTTTATCCTCTTTTTGAAGAAGAGACTAAGACCTTACTTGTGGACATATTTGTTATCACAGTGTTTTATTGTCTGGAATTATATACTTGTTGAATATTACTATTTATATTAATAGTTGATATAAAAATTCATAGGAATATCTTGCTACTATAGGGACTTAAAATTTTTTTTGCTTTTCAGGTTTTGCCTTTTATGTCTTTTCTACAAAGACCAGTGATTTTCACATTGTGTTTTAAAATGTATCTGCGTGAAATTGAAGGTATTGCAACATTGGGAATGATTATCATTTTTCAGTCACTAAGTTGTGTCCTACTATTTGCCATCCCATGAACTGTAGCATGCCATGCTTCCCTGTCTTTCACTATATTGGTTACCTTTGCTGTATTGTGTGTGTGTGTGTGTGTGTGTATAAAATTCCTGCAAAGTTAATGAAAGTTATTTTTTTCTAATTTGTAAATTATACATTCTATAAGCTTAATTGCTTTAAAAGATGATTCGGTTATTTAACAAAGTGGCTCTCTATGAGAATTTACTTCAGTCATCTGGCCTTAGAACTATGGAATCACCTAACCTTGAGAGGCATAGATAATGGTGGTCCAAGAATTCTTGTTTATAGACTCTAAGGCAATGCCAAGGTTTTCTGGTTCATCAAGCATGAATTATCCAAAGGATAATTTTTCCCCTTTTTTGGAGGATAATCAAACTGAATTTTAAATATAGGGAAATAGAATATTAGAAAAAGTTATCAAAGAGGCAGCAGTGATATAAAGTTATTAAGAGTGTACCCCTAGAGTCCAATTAATTGGTTTGCATTTCCATCTGGCCAATTTGCAGATGTCTGATCCAAGGAAAGGCTCTTAATCTGTCAGTGCTTCAGTTTTCTCATTATTTAGAAAGATACAGTAATTAGAACCTCTCTCATAGGACCATTACTTATAAAAAAATTTTGTAAGGATTCACCAAAATTTAGCTATTATCTTACCTTAAAGCTGAGACTGCTGCCACTAGAACAAGTTTTAATAGAGATTTTATTAGTTATGAACACAGTAATGCATTTTATGAAGCTGATCTGGAGATCAGGATGCTTAAAAATCATGTGTGAATATCCATGAATGTTTAAAATATATAACAACTAATGTAGTCAGTTTGAAGTGTTTTAAAATGAATGAGACGAACTATACTATTACAGAGCTGATGATTATGACAAGTGGAAGAGAACCTACATATCATACAGGAAGGGAAATTGGAGAAGTAGTATTAATTTATGTTTCTTAGGTGCCTTGATGATTTTTTTATATTTTTTATATTTAGTTGCTGCTGTTGTTCAGTCACTAAGTCGTATTCAGCTATTTGAGACTCCACGGACTGCAGCACACCAGGCTCCTCTATCCTTCATTATGTCCCAGAGTTTGCTAAGGCTCGTGTCCATTGAGTTGGTGATGCTATCTAACCATATCATCCTTTTCTATTTAGTAGTATCAATAATCCAAATTGACCTCTGTTAATTAGTTAATTATGGTTTCATCAATAAGAGTCAAGATTTTTTATATATGAAAATTCTTGGTCTTAGCTCTATCTCCCAGTCAAAATCATCAACTTAAATCTGGCTTAGTATATCCATACTTAGCAGCCAGAAGATCTACAATCATGAAAATATAGGGTACAGGTGAGCCCAGACCAGAACTGAAATATAAGTGCCTATGTTACTTGCCCAAATCATTTTTTCTATGGTTAATTTGATACCCATATGAGTGATTTCAGGGGTAGGAAAATAGTTCACAGGTATTAATCAGATAAAATATTGTGAGTTGCTACCCTTTGCTAACAACACAAGAGAAGATGCTACACATGGACATCGCCAGATGGTCAACACTGAAATCAGATTGATTATATTCTTTGCAGCCAATGATGAAGAAGCTCTATACAGTCAACAAAAACAAGACTAGGAGATGATTGTGGCTCAGAACATGAACTCCTTCTTGCCAAATTCAGATGTAAATTGAAGAAAGTGGGGAAAAACACTACACCATTCAGGTATGACCTAAATCAAATCCCTTATTATACAATGGAAGTGAGAAATAGATTTAAAGGATTAGATCTGATAGAGAGAGTGTCTGATGAACTATGGATGGAGGTTTGTGACGTTGTAAAGGAGACAGAGATCAAGGCCATCCACAGAAAAAGAATGCAAAAAACCAAAATGGCTGTCTGAGGAGGCCTTACAAATAGCTGTGAAAAGAAGAGAAGTGAAAAGCAAAAGAGAAAAGGAAATATATAACCATTTGAATGCATAGTTCCTAAGAATAACAAAGAGAGAGAAGAAAGCTTTCCTCAGTGATCAGTGCAAAGAAGTAGAGGAAAACATTAGAATAGGAGGGAGTAGAGATCTCTTCAAGAAAATTAGAGATACCAAGGAACATTTCATACAAAGATGGGCTCAATAAAGGACAGAAATGGTATGGATCTAACAGAAGCAGAAGATATTAAGAAGAGGTGGCAAGAATATAGAGGAAAGCTATGCAAAAAAGGTCTTCATGACCCAGATAATCATAATGATGTGGTTACACACCTAGAGCCAGACATCTAGAATGTGAAGTCAAGTGGGCCTTAAGAAGTATCACTATGAACAAAGCTAGTGGAAGTAATAGAATTCCAGTTGAGATATTTCAAATCCTGAAAGATGATGCTGTGAAAGTGTTGCACTCGATATGCCAGCAAATTTGGAAAACTCAGAAGTGGCCACAGGACTAGAAAAGGTCAGTTTTCATTCCAATCCCAAAGAAAGGCAATGTCAAAGATTGCTCAAACTACCACACAATTGCACTCATCTCGCATGCTAGTAAAATAATGCCCAAAATCTGCCAAGCCAGGCTTCAGCAATACGTGAACCATGAACTTCCAGAAGTTCGAGCTGGTTTTAGAAAAGGCAGAGATCAAATTGCCAATATCCACTGGATCATTAAAAAAGAAAGAGAATTCCAGAAAAACATCTATTTTTGCTTTATTGACTATGCCAGAACCTTTGACTGTGTGGATCACAATAAACTGTGGACAATTCTGAAAGAGCTGGGAATGCCAGACCACCTGACCTGCCTCTTGTTAAACCTGTGTGCTGTTCAGGAAACAACAGTTAGAACTGGACATGGAACAACAGACTGGTTCCAAATAGGAAAAGGATTACGGGAAGGCTGTATATTGTCACCCTGCTTATTTAACTCATATGCAGAGTACATATCATGAGAAACATCGAGCTAGAGAAAGCAGAAGTTGGAATCAAAACTGCCAGAAGAAATACCAATAACCACAGATATGCAAATGACATCACCCTTATGGCAGAAAGTGAAGAGGAACTAAGAGCCTCTTGATGAAATTGAAAGAGGAGCGTGAAAACGTTAGCTTAAAGCTCAACATTCAGAAAACTAAGATCGTGGCATCTGATCCCATCACCTCATGGAAAATAGATTGGGAAACAGTGGAAAGAATGGATAACTTTATTTTGGGGGGCTCCAAAATCACTGAAGGTGGTGATTTCAGCCACAAAATTAAAAGGTAATTACTCCTTGGAAGGAAAGTTATGACCAACCTAGACAGCATATTAAAAAGCAGAAACATTACTTTACCAGCAAAGTCCATCTAGTTAAGGCTATGATTTTACCAGTGGTCATGTTTGGATGTGAGACTTGGACTATAAAGAAAGCTGAGTGTCAAGGAATTGATGCTTTTGAACTATGTTGTTGGAGAAGACTCTTGAGAGTCCCTGGACTCCAAGGAGATCCAACCAGTCCATCCTAAACGAGATTAGTGTGGGTGTTCATTGGAAGGACTGATGTTGAAGCTGAAACTCTGGTATTTTGGCCGCCTGATGCAAAGAGCTGACTCATTTGAAAAGACCCTGATTTGGGGAATGATTGAAGGCAGGAAGAGAAGGGGACAGCAGAGGATGAGATGGTTGGATGGCATGACTGATTCAATGGACATGAGTTTGGGTAAACTCTGGGATTGGTGATAGACAGGGAGTCCTGGTGTGCTATGGTTCATGGAGTCGTAAATAGTCTGACATGATTGAGTGAACTGAACAGAACTGAACTGAAGTTATTGGAGGGAGCCATTATACAATCATACAGTTTATACTCTTTTTAAAATAGTTCCTCTCTAATTTTTTATATTTTCATTTCCCTCAATATTTTTACATAACTGGTTACTTGCCCATAACTGAAAAGTCAATCCTCAAAGAGATCTTTGACTACTCTGTGGACATCCTGCTTCTGCTTATTTCTCTGTTTATCAGTATGCTCCATTTTTGTCTCACAGTAGTTCCATTCCCTAAATTGTCTCATTTGTATATTTTTCTTTCACTCATTTTCAAAAAGAATCAATTATCATACAAACCAGAATCTCACATAGCTTGTTCAATTTCATGTTATAAAACTTAGGCTACTTCTAGATATAATGTAATAAATAACAAATATAACATAGCAAATATATTTGGCATAAAATTGGTTTTGATGTCTTTAAATGAATTATTATAAGCAATTATAACTAAAGCCCATTTTATGTCATAATATTCTCTTCAAGCAATATTATTATGAGGATCTTAAATTCCCGAGATGATGTTAATCCTACAGATGCATCCCTAAGAACTCAGAGCAGTTTACTTCTCAGAAGACTTATCTGGGAAAGTGTATTAAGTGGAGAAATCATTCCTTGTGGACATTTTCCTTGTGATGACATTGAATTTGAAAATAAATAATTGGACATATAATGGATTGTTGCTGAAAGCAGTAGAATCTGAAATAAGAGAGTAATTTAAAAAACATGGCACTTGAATTTTATATGTAAATAGAATTTATATAATGATATAATTTTGATATGGTGATTGAACCACTTGCAGTTTACTTTTCTGAGATAGCTGTTAAATTGATATAGTCTATGTTGTTAAGTACCTCTTACCTCATCCTGCAAGGAGCAATAATCAAGCAAGTAAAATATATAGCTAAATAAAATAAAACATGACTAGGATTTTTATAAGTTGAAAGGTTTTTATATCATATGCCGACATAGTGTAGAAAAGTATGTCAGTAACTAGACTGTAAGACCAAGGTTTAAGACAATCATCCTGCACAACTGCATAGATAAGAAGATATCTTCTGGACTTTTCAGGTGGCTCAGTGGATAAAAATATCTCTAGCAATGTAGGGGACACAAGTTAGATCCCTAGTTAAAGGAAGATTCCACATACCATGGAGAAACTAAGCCTGAGAGCCACAACCACTGAGCCTGTACTCTAGAACCTGTGAGCCACAGCTATTTAAGCCTGCTCACCTAGAGTCAGTGCTCCACAAAAAGAGAAGCCACTGCAGTGAGAAGCCCACACACCCCAACCAAGAGGAGCCCAAGCATAGCCAAAAATAAGTAAACAAATACATTTTTAAAAAAGGATATCTTCCAAGTCATAGGAAAATTAGTAAGTTAATATTACATGTATTTGTATTAGTATTGACAATGAGAGGCAACCATTATACACAAAAATAGTATTCAGTGGAATTTCAATGATTCACTCTTCTTTTTCTTATTAAGGTGAATTTTAATTTTTATTATTTTAATTTAAATTTTTATTTTTTAGTATGATTCAGTCTTATTACTTCCATATTCAGCAGAAATTGACTGTCTGACCTTGGTTGAATATTTATGAGTCTCAAGTCTTCCTATAAGACAATATGTTGAAAGGGATTTGGTCATTCTCTGATGACTCTCAGTCTACCTTTACTTCTACTAGCACTCTATGATGTTAACATCATTGTAATAATTTAACAAAAACAAGTGTTTGACACCAGTAGTACATTAGTGTAATTGTCTGTTTTAGAGTTAAGAAATTAATAAATATTGCAATAATTACCTATAAGGCCTATTAAAGAAAATAAATGTTATTATATAGTCTCAGACTGTGCAAAGTCTACATTGATTTTTATATTATTTGAACTAGAATACTGATAAACATGATTCAAAATTTTCAAGAATATAATAAATTCATTCATTTCTTTTACTTTGTCCATAGGCAATGCAGACTTGGTCTAAGTGAAAACAATGCCAAATTTCACAGATGTGACAGAATTTATTCTTCTGGGGTTGACCAGTCATCAGGAGCTTCAAGTTCTCTTTTTTGTGGTGTTTCTAGTAGTTTACATGATCACTCTGATAGGGAACATTGGTATGATTATTTTGATCAGCATCAGCCCCCAGCTTCAGAGCCCCATGTACTTTTTCTTGAGTTATTTGTCTTTTGTGGATATCTGGTTCTCTTCCAATGTCACTCCGAAGATGCTGAAAAACTTACTATCAGAGACAAAAACCATTTCCTATGTGGGGTGTTTGGTTCAGTGTTACTTCTTCATAGCCCTTGTCCATGTGGAAGTATATATCTTGGCTGTGATGGCTTTTGATCGCTACATGGCCATCTGCAACCCTCTCCATTATGGCAGTAAAATGTCCAGGATTGTCTGTGTTCGTCTCATCTCTGTGCCATACATCTATGGATTCTCTGTTAGCCTTATCTGCACACTGTGGACATATGGCCTGTACTTCTGTGGAAACTTTAAAATCAATCACTTCTATTGTGCTGACCCTCCCCTTATCAAGATTGCCTGTGGAGGGGTCCACATTAAAGAATATACCATGATTATTATTGCTGGGATTAATTTCACTTATTCCCTTTCTGTGGTTCTCGTTTCCTATACCCTCATTATAGCGGCCGTACTGTGCATGCACTCTGCTGATGGCAGGAGGAAGGCATTCTCCACGTGTGGGTCCCACCTGACAGCTGTTACCATGTTTTATGGGACTCTCATCTTCATGTATCTCAGGAGGCCCACTGAGGAGTCTGTGGAGCAGGGGAAGATGGTGGCTGTGTTTTACACCACAGTGATTCCCATGCTGAATCCCATGATTTACAGTTTGAGGNAGGAAGGCATTCTCCACGTGTGGGTCCCACCTGACAGCTGTTACCATGTTTTATGGGACTCTCATCTTCATGTATCTCAGGAGGCCCACTGAGGAGTCTGTGGAGCAGGGGAAGATGGTGGCTGTGTTTTACACCACAGTGATTCCCATGCTGAATCCCATGATTTACAGTTTGAGGAACAAAGATGTGAAAGAGGCAGTCAACAAAGCAATTATCAAGGCAAACTTGAGGCAGTGAACCTGCAGTAAATAATTCTGTGTATGCCGTTTCCTATTATAAATGTCCAGGCATATAAATAACTCTGTTTAAAATAGACTGTATACAGGTAACACTTAAATATACTAAGAGGTTCAGTCTAGCACAGTGGTGGTTTACCCCATGAATGGATTCTCAGAACTAAGTCTTCTTTATCTACATATGCAAACATACTAACCATGACCTATTACTATTAGTCCTAGTGTATGTAAAATTGTGCTAAATGTAGTCATCAGATAACACATAAATACATTTGGATAAACACATGTTAATTTGGAAGTATCTTTGTAAGAGTTGAATATGATTTCTTAGGATATTTTGTATATACAATTGCTTTTCACTTGTTTTATAAGTAATATATAATTTCATGAGAAAAAATTAAGACTTCATCACTTTTCCATGAATATAAAAGTAGGTGGATCCTCATTTACCAAAAAAGCTTTCAGTAACATTCATACATACATGGGCTTTTGAAAACAAAAATGCATTCAGAATCTTCCACTAGTGTCATGAATCAATCATAAGGTTAATTCTCAGTATGTATTGCTCTATAACTAACACTATTTATGTTTCAAGCAGTCTGTTGACTCACCTTAATTCTACTCTTTGATTTGGATTTTGGCTAGTTGTTTTTCTCTTTATTAATTTTAATAGGTGAAAATTTTCAACTAAAGCCTATTATGTCCTTCTCATATGCCGGGGACCAGCCCTGGCAGGTCCAGGGAATTCGAAGCGTGGATGGATTCAGTGTCTTAGAAGTATTTATTTATTAATAGAAGATTAGATTAGGAAGAAATAGTGTAGTAGGAAA
>SJYA01013391.1:0-10857 GCA_006410615.1 Neotragus moschatus
ACATGTATCTTCAGGGCTTTGCACTGTTCCACTTAAGAAACCCCAACTATAGCTAACAGTCAAAATGATGTTCAGGGCAGCATGAGTTCATGGACTGCATAGGGCTCACTGTGTTTGTCACAAAGGGATTCATAGTGCTGGGCACATCAGTGAAGATGAAATGCACACCGCCTGCAGAGTAAGGGCCCTGCCCCTCATGTCTTATCCTGGAATATGTCATGGCTTGAATCATCAGAGGAGAGTTCATGACTCCTAATTCATCGAGGGCCAGGTCAACTGATTGTGTAATCCACAAACACAAATTCCCATGGTAATGCCTTGAGCAGCATGGTGTGGTGGAACAAGCAAGCAGTCTGGGTAACTTGACGACTCACTAGGTGCGCTTTGGCGAATCCCTTAAACTCCTTGCCTTTCCTCTTTCTCATCTGTAACGTGAGGACACACGCGTGTCTGCTCCATCGCTTCAGTCATGTCCAACTCTTCACGATCGCAGGCACTGCAGCCCACAAGGCTCCTCTGTCCATGGGATTTCCCAGACAAGGATACGGTTGGGGGGTTGCCATTGCTTCTCCAGGGGATCTTCCCCGACCCAGGGATGGAAACCAGGTCTCCTGTATTGTGGGGGGATGCCTTACTGACTGAGCCCCCAGGGAAGAGTGACTCTCCTTCAAGTGCTCTGAGCCTTTGAGCCCTGAGAACCAGAGCTGAGCTGGGAAAGGCAGGGAAAGAAGGGAAGCAGCACTAGTCTCATCAATCCTGGAGCAGCACTTTCTGCAGCACCTGCTGCAGAAAGAGTGCTGAGCGAGAGAATCTTCTAACGCACACACATTGAGAGGACCTGCCGCTACAACGGACCCAAACCTGAGACTCAGAAAAGTTAAGTCATTCACCCAAGGTCACACAGCAGAAAGCGTTCTTCCTTGGTGTGACAATGGCTAGGCATGGCCTACTCCAGTTTCCTTTATTTGAACTTTGATCTACTTGATCAATGGTTGCAATTGACATATATCCACTACCATGAAATAAATGGGCTTCCCAGGTGGCGCTGATAGTAAAGAACCAGCCTGCCTGTGCAAAAGACGTAAGAGACACAAGTTCGATGCCTGAATCAAGATGATCCCCTGGAGAAGCGATAGGTTACCCACTCCAGTATACTTGGGCTTCCCTGGTGGCTCAGATGGTAAAGAATCTGTCTGCAGTGAGGGAGACCTGGGTTCGATCCCTGGGTTGGGAAGATCCCCTGGAGGAGGGCATGGCAACCTTCTCCAGTATTCTTGACTGGAGAATCTCCATGGACAGAGGAGCCTGGCTGGCTACACTCCTTGGGGTCCCAAAGTGACAGACAGGACTGAGTGGCAAGCACAGCACAGCATAGCTGACTCATTTTGCTGTAGAGCAGAAAGTAACACAACCTCGTAAAGCAACTGTACTCCAATAAAAAATTTCAAAAAGAAAAGAAACGCCTGATTTCCTAAGATGAGAGATAGTGCTCTCGGATCCACCTGTCTCCAGATGTTTCAGACAGCGAGCAAACTCAGCCAGCCCCATATCCCTTTGCTAAAACCCACACTGAAACAGCTCAATAATAAAAAGATGAATAGCCCAATTAAAAACTGGGCAAAGCATCTGAAAAGACATTTCTCCAAGGGAGATATGCAAATGGCCATTAAGCACAGGAAGAGATGCTCAACATCCTTAGCCCTCAGGGAAATGCAAATCAAAGCCACAGCCAGATCACCACTCCACAGCCACTGCTACAGCAAAAGGTCAGATAGCAGGGAGTTCCCTGGTAGGCTAGCGACTGGGACTCTAAGCTTGGCCGGTGTTTGATCCCTGGCTGGGACTGAGATCCCAAAAGCCGAGAGGCACAGCCAAAAAAAAAAAAAAAAAACTTTAAAAAGTCAGATAGTAAGAAATGTTGGTGATGATGTAGAGAAACTGGGACTCTGAGACATTGCTGGTGAGAACACACGATGGTGAAACCACTTGGGAAAACTGTCTGGAGGCTCCTCAGATGGTTAAGCATAGATGTATCATATGACCCAACAGTTCTCCTCATAGGTACATACCCAGGAGAAATGAAGACGTACGCCCACAGAAAAACTTGTACGTGAATGTTCGCAGCAGCGTTATCCGTGAGAGCCAAAAGGTGGAAACGCACCAAGCGCCCATATCCCAGTAAACGAATAAATAAGAGGCGATGTATCCATACAATGGAATACTGTTCAGCCATGGCAAGGAGTAGAGTACTGATACACGCTACCCACAGATGAACTTGAAACCTTCTGCTACTCGAGGGAAGCCAGTCACAAAGGACCGAGTGGCATGCGACCCCGTGCAAGAAACGTGCAGAGCAAAGAGCTCTGTAGAGACTGAACGCAGGTGAGTGGCCGCCAGGGGCCCGGGGAGGGGAGATGGCACCAAAGGGCAGGGCTGACTTCTGGAGCCATGAAAGTGCTCTAAAATCCACTGTGACAGTGGCTGCGCAGCTCTGAATATTCGAAAGCCACTGAATTGTCCACTTGGAATGAGTAAGCTGTATGGTGTGTGAATGACATCTCAATAAGCCTCTAAAAATCCCCACCATACTGTGCTCGCCTCAGCCACACACATACTCGGAACGATGCGGGGAAGATGACCGTGGTCCCTGTGCAGGCGGGACACGCAAGTGGTGACACGTTCCACGTTTCATCCGTTGTCAAAGCCAGACCCCCTCCCAGAACGCTGAAACCCGTTTTGGTATGCTTTGCCTAGAGAGAATCCACCAACCTGACTCAGTTTTAAGTGTTTTCTTTGTTTGATTTCATTGTATGCAAATATATCATTTAAAGTCAAAAGCACACATTGTTCTTAAAAGTTGGTGTGAGCTTTTGAAAGACACAGTCTGGTTCCTAGACCTGCCAGGGCTGAACCTTGGGACTTTAGGCTAGTCACTTCCGCTCCGGGCCTGGGTCTCCTCTCTGCAAAGGGGGAACAGTGGCACCTCTGCTACCCTGTAATGGGGCTCAGGCTGCACCTCACCAGGGCCATCCTGGGAGGAGGTGAGCGGGCCGCTGGCTGTGTCTGTTCAGTTGTCGTTGCGGTCGTGTCCCAGACTTTGTCACCCCGTGGACTGCAGCACGCCAGGCTTCCCTGTCCTGCAGTCTCAGAGTTTGCTCAAACTGACGCCCGCCGAGTCTATGATGCCATCCAACCATCTGATCTTCTGCCACCCTCTTCTCCTCCGGCCTTCAATCTTTCCCAGCATCAGGGTCTTTTCCAACGAGTCAGCTCTTCACATCAGGTGGCCAAAGTATTGGAGCTTCAGCATCAGTCCTCCCAATGAATATTCAGCGTTGATTTCCTTTAGGATGGACTGGTTTATCTCCTTGCAGACCCTTAAGGGTCTTCTTTCTCCAGCAACACAATTTGAAAGCATCAGTTCTTAGGCACTCAGTCTAGAAATAATATTTCTAAAATGCTAAGCAGAGACTTTCCTGGGGGCCCAGTGGCTGGGACTCCTNGCGTTGATTTCCTTTAGGATGGACTGGTTTATCTCCTTGCAGACCCTTAAGGGTCTTCTTTCTCCAGCAACACAATTTGAAAGCATCAGTTCTTAGGCACTCAGTCTAGAAATAATATTTCTAAAATGCTAAGCAGAGACTTTCCTGGGGGCCCAGTGGCTGGGACTCCTCAGTCCCAATGCAGGCCAGGTTTAATCCCTGGTCAAGGGACTAGATCCCACATGCTCAACTAAAGATCCCAAATGTCCAACAGAGGTCGAAGATCCCACGTGCTACAACTAAGACCCAGGGCAACTAAACCAAAATTCGTTAATGACACACTGACAGTTTTTAAATTAAATGAAATAAAATGCTAAGCAAAGTGAGGGTACAAGCTAAGTGAACAGCTAAAGACAAAGGATGCCTTCAGCTGCAAACAACAGAAAACACTCTCACAAAACTGCAAATCCTGAAGGACAGTGGGGACCAGGAGGTCTAGTCAGGCCCCCTGCTCAATGTGCCCTTCCCTGAGCTGCTCTGTCTTTAGACAAGAAGCAAGATGGCAACAGTGTTTGTGGTGTGTGTGTGTGCGTGTGAACACTCAGTCGTGTCCAACGCTGTGCAACCCCCTGGACTGCAGCCCACCGGGCTCCGCTGTCCATGCGATTCTCCAGGCGGGAATACTGGAGTGGGTTGCCATTTCCTCCTCCAGGGGATCTCCCCAAGCTTTGTCTCTTGCATCTCCCGCATTGACAGGCAGATTCGTTGCCACTGCGCCACCTGGGAACCCCGCAGACTGGCACTCGAATGTCCCAAGCTCTCACATCTTAGAGACTTAGCGACTCAGGAAGCTGAGCAGAGTTCTTCGCTGATCCACTTCCTTCAGGACTGACACATGCTGAGCCCACCTCTAGGTCCTGGAGATCCTTCCATCCCCGGGAGAATCAGATAATGATCGGAAAACAATGTTAAGACACAGTAACTCCTGATGGTGAACAGTGGTAAGCAAGAAAGAAAACGTGCTGAGAGCGCAGCAACCCTGGGGGCAGAGACTACACAGGGTGGTCTGGGAAAGCACCTCCAGGTAGGGTGCGGGGTTTTGGGGAGGGCAGGGCGGGAGGGGACAGATAAGGGTGGTTCTGGATGGCCCTGTGCACGAGTTCTGCTAAATTCCAAGAAAAATGTAAAGCCATCAAAGGACATCTGATGTGAAAGACGCGGATGGAATCACGGCTCTGTCAAAATGACTCACTTTTCCAGACCCCCAGTTTCCATGCCTGTAAAATGGGATTACAAAGGGACTTCCCGAAATAATTAAAATTTTTATAACTCTGAAAAAAAAAGGGGTGGGGACTTCCCTGGTGCTTCACTGGTTAGGAGTCTACCTACCAGTGCACGGGACACATGGGTTCAATCCCTGATCCAGAAAGACTCCACAGGGTGGGAGCAACTAAGCCCATGCACCACAGCTGCTGAGCCTGTGTGCCCCAGGGCCCACGCTCCATAACGGAAGCCACTGCGGTGAGAAGCCCACACACCTCAACCAGAGAGCAGCCCCTGCTCACTGCAACCAGAGGAAAGCCAGTACACAGAAAGGCCCACCACAGGCAAAAATAAATAAATGAAATAATACAAAATAAAAACTTTAAACTGGGATTAAAAATTCCTACTTCCGGACTTCCCTGGTGGTCCAGTGGTTAAGACTCCTCATTCCCACCGCAGGGGGCATGGATTCGATCCCTGGTCGAGGAACTAAGATCCCACATTGTATATTTGAAAGCTGCTACCAGAATAGATGGAGAAGGAAATGGCAACCCACTCTAGTATTCTTGCCTGGAGAATTCCATCCAGAATACATATCAAAAGTTCTCATCACAAGAAAAATTAAAAATTGGTCACTACCTATGGTGACGGATGTTAACTAGACTTAGTGTGGTGATTATTCCACAATATATAAAATATACAAATACCATTATGTTGTACACCTGAAACTAAAGTAACGTTATATGTCAATTACCTGAACTTAATAATAAATAACTCATTCACAGGGTTACAAGGACAAAACAGGAAAATGGAAACGTACACTACAGCCCCCCAAAAAAATATTAGCAGCCTCTTCCATTTGTTTTTTTAGAAACTGAAGCCTGAGATGTTTGGGGGGAGGTTGTCTGCAACCTACTTTGAAATGCATCAGAAAATAAACCGTTTTGATGGGTCTGGAGTGTGGTGGGTGATGGGTATGTATGCAATGAAACAAGTAGAATAAAATGTTAACGGATGAGTCCAGGTGACAGATACATCCACTGTAAAATTCTTTGCACTTTTAGCTATTTTGGAAATTTTTAGTAACAAAATTTTGAGAAAGGAAGAGGTACCATTTTTTTTTTTTAAGAATTTGCAAATGATTGTCGCCTCCCTCTCCAGTTTCTTTCTTGTCTGATGGCGTTAACAAGTCACCTTACAGTCCTGTCGAGTGATTCGGTCCAAAGCTCACCTAGGTTTGTCGTGGCCCCGCTGTGCGCTGACCTCGACGGTGACAAGGCTCTGGGCTTTGCAGGGAAGCCCCCTGGCGAAACCGAGCCTTGGTCACTGAAGAACGTGCGGGACTGCCGCCGCCAGAGGGCGCGCTCGGGGCGTCCTGCACTCGGGCAGCGAGGACCGCGCGGAGGGAAGCCTTGCTCCTCCTCTGGAGCCCACGGCCCTTGCGACGACGTGACATACAGGAAACAGCCCTTCGACCGGGACGGTCTCCCCACAGATCCTGATGAAGGGAAGGAGGGAGCAAAGTAACGCTGAGCAAGTGTCAGACAGTGCGAGATGCCTTCCATCACTTTTATGCCGTTTTAGTTATGAATTGGAGAAGGCGATGGCACCCCACTCCAGTACTCTTGCCTGGAAAATCCCATGGACGGAGGAGCCTGGTGGGCTGCAGTCCATGGAGTCGCTAAGAGTCAGACACGACTGAGCGACTTCACTTTCACTTTTCACTTTCATGCACTGGAGACGGAAATGGCAACCCACTCCAGTGTTCTTGCCTGGAGAATCCCAGGGACGGGGGAGCCTAGTGGGCTGCCGTCTATGGGGTCGCACAGAGTCGGACACGACTGAAGCGACTTACCATGCATGCATGCGTAATTATGAATCAGTCTGAAAACAGAACGGGTGTTGAAGCGCAAAGGATACAGACCATTCCTGGCAGAGACTCCCAGGTTCTTCCCCTGGCAGAGCAGAGTTTTGTCAGGGTACAGACATTTCTCCCCAACCCCTATCCCTCCACAAAGAGACTCGGAGTAGCTGTCCCCAGGGCTGACAGAGCACTTCGTGGTGGCTTCCGGTGACCTCACCCAGCATCTGCACAGAGGCTACCCACCCCACCCAAGTCTGCCCGTGGGGTTTCTTCATGTGGGGTTTCACGTGGCAGGAAGAGGGAAAAGGAGGGAGGAAGGGGTGGAGAAATGAATGTTAACCTTGAACGCTCCCACAGCTTCATCTAAAGGAGACACTTTCAGAGACCATCTATCTGGTACCCTGATTATGGAGATTCAGACTAACTTATCAATACCTCAGTATTTTTAAGTCATAATCACTCAAAGCCACTCTATACAAACCAGTCGTTTGCTCAAATTTTCTTTTCTGTGTAACCAGAGCCTGCGTGGGTGCTAAGTTGCTTAGGTGAAAGTGTTAGTCACTTAGTCGTGCCTGACTCTTTGTGACCCCATGGACTGCAGCCCACCAGGCTTCTCTGTCCATGGGATTTTCCAGGCAAGGATACTGGAGTGAGTTGCCGTTTCCTTCTCCAGAGGATCTTCCCAACCCAGAGATCGAACCCAGGTCTCCTGCACTGCAGGCAGATTCTTTACCGAGTTAGGAGCTAAGTCACTTCAGTTGTGTCCAACTCTTTTCGAATCCATAGACTGCAGCCCACCAGGCTGCAGCCCTTGACCATGGGATTCTCCAGGCAAGAATAATGCAGTGGGTTGTCATTCCCTTCTCCAGGGGATCTTCCTGACCCCATAGATGGAATCCAAGTCTCTTGCATTGGCAGGTGGGTTCTTTACAACTAGCGCCATCTGGGAAGACTTGAAGTCTCAAATACTGTCCTCAGAAGCTTCTACCCCATGCCCCCATCTCTCCACCCAACAGACCAACCCAGAGCCTCTGGGTGTGAAGCTCCAAGCCCAATGGAGCTTCTCAAATGTCAGCCACCTTATCCTCTCCTAGAAAGGAAGAGGGATTCTGCCAGAAAAGTCACCTCCTAACTTCAGACTTGCCAGAATGGGAGGAGAGGAGTTCTGAATCCCATAGAAATTTGGTTAGGATGGTATGTCCCAGGTTTCGATTGGTGCTTCTTTGGTGTTTAAAAAGTTGTATTCACGAATAATACATGTTAAGCCTGAGAAATAAGATGAGCATGGAGACAATTAAATTCATCCATGAACCTATCCTGAAATAAACAGTCCTGCGTTTTGATGTATACTGCACTGAACGTTTTTATTTCTGTGCATCTACTAACACACATGACATTTTTCTTCAAAAATATACATTACGTTATTTGTAACTTGTTTTGTTATTTAATAAGACCATGAGTAGCTTTCAATGGTTAAAGGATAATTTTTTAAGGATGAAAGTATGACTCTCCTACTATGTAAAATGAACACATGTTTAACATTTTGTTTAATTCGTTACTAATGAGGGAACCATTAAGAGGTAACAAAGGAGAAGTCAAAAGCAGAGACAGGGACTTCCCTGGTGGTACAGTGGTTTAGAACCCACCTGCCAATGCAGGGAACAGGTTCCACCCCTGATCTGGGAACTAAGATGCCACACACCACAAGAGCAACTAAGCCCAAGTGCCATAACTATTGAACCCACCACCCGCATCTGCTGAAGCCTGCGTATTCAAGAGCCTGAGCGCCGCAACAGAGAAGCCACTGGAACGAGAAGGCCTCCCACTGCAGCTAGAGAGTAGCCCACACTCTCTGCAATTAGAGAAAGCCCTCATGCAGCAACAAAGACCCAGCGCAGCCAAAATAAATAAGTGATTTAAAAGAAAGAGACATTTCTGAGAAATACTGAAATGGATTTACAAATGAATGAGAAAGTAGGTTCTTCCACGGGAGAGGGGCTAGTCAAATGAACCACCACTGGACAGAATTTATTTGCATGTCTATAGGTGAAGAGGAACTAAAAAGCCTCTTGATGAAAGTGAAAGAGGAGAGTGAAAAAGTTGGCTTAAAGCTTAACATTCAGAAAACAAAGATCATGGCATCTGGTCCCATCACTTCATGGGAAATAGATGGGGAAACAGTGGAAACAGTGCCAGACTTTATTTTGGGAGGCTCCAAAATCACTGCAGATGGTGACTGCAGCCAGAAATTAAAAGATGCTTACTCCTTGGAAGGAAAGTTATGACCAACCTAGATAGCATATTGAAAAGCAGAGACATTACTTTGCCAACAAAGGTCCGTCTAGTCAAGGCTATGGTTTTTCCAGTGGTCGTGTATGGATGTGAGAGTTGGACTGTGAAGAAAGCTGAGCACCGAAGAATTGATGCTTTAGAACTGTGGTGTTGGAGAAGACTCTTGAGAGTCCCTTGGACTGCAAGGAGATCCAACCAGTCCATTCAAAAGGAGATCAGCCCTAGGTGTTCTTTGGAAGGAATGATGCTGAAGCTGAAACTCCAATACTTTGGCCACCTCATGAGAAGAGTTGACTCATTGGAAAAGATGCTGATGCTGGGAGGGATTGGGGGCAGGAGGAGAAGGGAACGACAGAGGAGGAAATAGCTGGATGGCATCACTGACTCGATGGACAAGAGTTTGGGTGAACTCCGGGAGTTGGTGATGGACAGGGAGGCCTGGTGTGCTGCGATTCATGGGGTTGCAAAGAGTCAGACACGACTGAGCGACCGAACTGAACTGAACTGAAAGAATTATTTGCATGGCTCTCTGTTGTGAGGATACAAAATAGCCCAAAGGCCATGAAATGTGAAGAACCTCATAGAATCAGAGTCAGTTAACCCAGGCACTTTGCTGGTGGTCCAGTGGTTAAGAATCTGCCTTGCAATGCAAAGGACAGGGATTCGATCCCTGGTCTGGGAAGATCCCGCATGCCTCAGACAGAGCAACCAAGTTCATTCACCACAACTAGAGAAACCCAAAGGGCAGCAATGAAGACCCAGCACAGCCAAAAAAAAAAAAAATCAGGTAACCGAGTGGCTGTGCTTTCCACAATGCCTAGTTTTCAACTGAGGCACAAATTTACTCTTACACTGCCTTAACAAATATATGGCCATGCTCTCTTTTTCAGTTCAGTTCAGTTGCTCAGTTGTGTCCGACTCTTNTGATGCTGAAGCTGAAACTCCAATACTTTGGCCACCTCATGAGAAGAGTTGACTCATTGGAAAAGATGCTGATGCTGGGAGGGATTGGGGGCAGGAGGAGAAGGGAACGACAGAGGAGGAAATAGCTGGATGGCATCACTGACTCGATGGACAAGAGTTTGGGTGAACTCCGGGAGTTGGTGATGGACAGGGAGGCCTGGTGTGCTGCGATTCATGGGGTTGCAAAGAGTCAGACACGACTGAGCGACCGAACTGAACTGAACTGAAAGAATTATTTGCATGGCTCTCTGTTGTGAGGATACAAAATAGCCCAAAGGCCATGAAATGTGAAGAACCTCATAGAATCAGAGTCAGTTAACCCAGGCACTTTGCTGGTGGTCCAGTGGTTAAGAATCTGCCTTGCAATGCAAAGGACAGGGATTCGATCCCTGGTCTGGGAAGATCCCGCATGCCTCAGACAGAGCAACCAAGTTCATTCACCACAACTAGAGAAACCCAAAGGGCAGCAATGAAGACCCAGCACAGCCAAAAAAAAAAAAAATCAGGTAACCGAGTGGCTGTGCTTTCCACAATGCCTAGTTTTCAACTGAGGCACAAATTTACTCTTACACTGCCTTAACAAATATATGGCCATGCTCTCTTTTTCAGTTCAGTTCAGTTGCTCAGTTGTGTCCGACTCTTTGTGACCCCATGGACTGCAGCACACCAGGCTTCCCTGTCTACCGCCAGCTTCCCAACCTTGCTCAAACTCATGTCCATCAAATCGGTGATGCCATCCAACTATCTCATGCTCTGTCATTCCCTTCTCCTCCCTTCAATCTTTCCCAGCATCAGGGTCTTTTCCACTGAGTCAACTCTTCGCATGAGGTGGTCAAAGTACTGGAGTTTCAGCTTCAGCATCAGTCCTACCAATGAATATTCAGGACTGATTTCCTTTAGGATTCACTGGTTTGATCTCCTCGAAGTCCAAGGGACTCTCAAGAGTCTTCTCCAACACCACAGTTCTAAAGCATCAATTCTTCGGTGCTCAGC